>LZPO01008213.1:66869-78139 GCA_001675575.1 Neotoma lepida | reverse complement strand
GCCAGCTAAGCGTCATAGGCAGCTTCTTGCACCCACAGCCAAGGCCGAGAGACCCAGCCCTATAATCAGCCTCCCGCTGCCTCTGAAGGCAGCCAGCAGCGAGTCTCACCCCATCACAGCTCCACAGACACCCCCTCCCCACGCTCACATGTGGTGATCTGCTAGTACTGCCTCCCAGGAGACACTGGGCAGTTGACTCTGCCAGTGTCTCATCACTCTGAAGGGAGGGAAGGATTTACCCTGAAGGGGAAGCAGAACCCAAAGTGGCAGCCNACACAGGAGAAAAGCACACCCTCCAGAAGGGGAGTGGTGGCAGGCTCCCTAGCTGAGGAGACAGCTTTGGGGGTGGTGGGAGTTGAGGAAGAGTATGCAGAGTGATGAGCTGGTGGGAGGCTGGGAAGCACAGGGGAGGTGGCAGGGCTGGGGCTAGGCTCCCACTGTTCCATTGCTATGGAATTGGCTCCTAGCTGGGCCTTCGGCCAGTCTGAGGCCACGCACACCTGGAGTCTGACCCAGAACAGTTTGATGAGGCTAGGGATTGTCTGTCAGGCTGTCAAAGGTCACCTTTCTATCCAGCTCCCCTGGCTCTGATGACCCATCCATGTGCAGGTAGGTTTTTACTGCTCTGCTAAGCCGGTCTTTCACCGCTGGGGTTCACCAGCTCTTGTGGGCAGTCCTATCCCACCTCTGTTTCCCACCATCCAGCANCTCCCCTCACTTATCCTGTCTTGGACATGTTCTTGGCCAGGCCACCTGGCTGGGGTCTTACCAGTCCACAGGCAACAAGAAATGGATCTTTTTAACCCTTCTTCCTTAGTTCATCCAGCCTAGGGCCAACCTAGGCAGGCTCCTCTGCCGGCTCCTGAACTGGGATGAAACCTTCCTCCACAGGGCTGAGGGTCTGGCTCCCTTCAGGTTGCTTAAAGAGCCAGCTGAAGGCTGGTGACAGTGGTGTTGGTGGTGGCATCAGCGGCATACACCTTTAATCCCAGCATGGAGTTTGAGGCCAGGCTAGTCTACAGAGCAAGTCCTGGCACAGCCAGGAGTACACAGAAAATCTTTGTCTCAAAAACAAAACAAGCCTGCTGAGACCATTAAGTTGCAAGGGCATTAACTCTCCTAGAGCCACNGCTGGCTGGTGGGAGGCACAAGCCCGAAGGGAGCTGTAAATGCCCTCTTGCCTTGGGCAGTTCTCAGNCCTGTGTTTTCTGTGCGGCCTNTCTGGGGATGCTCTGTGTGGCCTGGCATTGAATGGAGTGGAGGCAGTTTGTCTGCACAGTGCCCTGCTCTCACTTTTCAGCCCTCCTTACCTCACTTCCTTCTCCATCGCTTTGCTGCTCCCGGAATTGTGCCTCCCTTAGAAGCAGTTGAAGGGAAACTTCCCTCACACTGTTTTCTTGAGAACCTAGGATAAGTTAGTACTCCTAAGCTGGTAGACCAGAATTCTTCTTCTTTATTACCTAGCCTGACCCCCTTATCTGGCCGAGAGAGCTGAGGAATAGAGAAGTAAAGGGATTTCCCAGGGGTGCAGCTGGTATCTGGAGAAGTGGCTCTTGCTCCTGTCCCTAACAATTGAAACAAGTGTTTGCAATATGCCCATAGGCACTGGGAGTGCAGCAGTGAATAAAATTGACAAAAATCCCTGGTTTTATGGAACATGACATACTGGTAGAGAACTGAAAAAGAAGACCATAATCCAGATGAAAAAGTAAAATCTTCAGAATGTCGGATTGGTCACTGCTGATCCCGGTGATGGTGGGTGTCATGGGATGAACATAACAGCCCCTAAAATTCCTGAGTGTAAGCTTAACACCCCAAGATCTCAGACAGCCCTTAAACTCTGGGTGACTAGGTTAAATAATCAGTGTCCCTGACAGAAGAGGAAATTGGGGCAGATAACCAGGGATGCCTGTACACCCAGCAGAGTGTTGGGATGACCAGGACAGAAGGTGGGGCTGTCACTGCCTCAGGAGAAAGCAGGTCTGCAGGTGCTTTGGCTCTGGATGTCTAACCTCCAGAACTGTGAGAAAACCCATTCCCTGATTTAACTCACCTCGCCTGTGGAGCTTTGTTCTGTCTGCTCTAGCAAATGAACACACTTGAGATTTTAATTTCCTAAAAGGCATCTTGAGTTGACTTCACCAAGAAGGTAACATTTAAGAGAAACACCAAAGCTGCCGATGTAGGGAATTCTTTGAAAATCTTAGGGTTGAGAATCCTGGACTGAGGGAGCAGCAGGGACCCATCTCATGAGATGGAGGAATAAATGGGAGGCCAGCCTGCAGGGAGGAAGCTGAGTGGGCGAGGAAGTAGAGAGGAGGAACCAGAGAGGCAAGGGCACTCAGATGAACTATCTCTCTGCAAGAGGGGAGACATTGCAGGCCTGTTTGGAGTAGGCAAGAGGGGTGTTTGTCCCTAAGGAATATTTGGCCATGTTTGCTGACAGTTTTCCTTGTCACAGCTGCGGAGGCAGTGTGGAGTATGACAGAGCTGTGGCAGGAAGAGATCAGGGATGCTGTTAAACAGTGCACTGCCCAGGGCTGTGGTTCTTTCCTACAATGCTGGCCCACGTGGTGAAGGTGCATAGCTGAGAAATCCCGAATTCAACATAGTCCATACCTGGCTGNTGCATTAACAGATTCACTCTGGCTGAGTTGGGAAAGAGCAGACGCTGAGGTTCTATTTGTTGGTCCAGAAATAAAGGAGGCTCAAGCCAGGCTGGTACAGGGCTGTGCATCTGCCTTTTCTGTTGTTGTTTTCTCTCTTTCCCTGGCTCCTTCTTTTCTCTCTCCTCTCTCCCAATAAACATTAACAGCATCCTTACTGTGTGCTAACCAGTGGGCCAACTTCTGGGCAGATTCTAGTTCATGGGGAACCTGTTCAGTTCACTCAACTTCTAAGCTGAAGAAGAAATGGGAACTACTCACTTAAGGGTGTCTGCTTTCGGCAGTGGATGGAATGTCAACAGATGTCAGCCACTGAGTCATTAAGTAGAGCAAAGCACGAGTAGTAGGTGGGTATCCAGCTGTACACGCCAAAAACTCAGTCACCCTTAGTGCTTCTGCCTCTCTGACTTCTGTGCCTCCACCTCTATTCTGCCCCCATGGAGACTTCTCTGTCAGTTCACAAGTGCTACTCCAACCCGCTGTGTTTGGATTTACATCTGAAATGTCCCCCACAATCTTGTGTTTTGAAGAGTTCTCCACTTGGAGGGAGGCTGTGGAGGTGGAGCCTAGCTTGTGGAAGTAGATTGCTTCCAGCAGTTCCTTGAGTGGGGCATGTGATTTCTGCCTACTTCCTGCCTTGTTTCTGGCATTCCCATACACAGTGGTGTGAATGGCCTCTAACTGTAGGTTCCTGTTCTCATGGACTGGTTGGCTGGACCATGTCTTCTGAAGCACCATGATGGACTGAAAAGACCTCTGGAGCCANGAGCCAAATAAATGCTGTCTCACTCCAGTGGTTTCTGTCAGGAACGATGATCACGGTGATGAAAAGAGTAACTAATACATGGTCCCTCATGTCACTCTGCAGCCCTACAATCTTGGGATAAGTGACGAGGGAAACAGGACATCTCAGTGGCACAATACAATGAAGGTTTAGTTTTCACTTATGCAGCAGTAGGTGGGATGCCCTCCGACTCTCACAGCCTCCTGCATCTTTCCCTTGTAGATTCCTAGTTTGTAACTGTGCATTGTTTGATTATTGACGGTATCTTCCCTGTGCTCACTAGTATATGCACCTTGGTGGTGTGNTCCATGCCTGTTTGTTGCTAGCCATCCCGAGTGTCAGTCACTTTTTGTTGCTGTGATAAAGTGTCTTAGAAAAAAAACAACTCTAAGAGTTTTATTTGGCTCCTAGTGTCAGAGATCTTAGTCCATGGTCAGGTGGCTTTGTTGTTGTGGATGTGGGTGAGGCTGGAGCATCATGGAGTGAATGAAGCAGGTGTGAGAGCAGAGCTGCTTGTCTCTTGGCAGCTGGGAAGCAGAGTGAACAGGAAGGGGCCAGAGAGAAGCTACACCTTCCAAAGACACCTCCCCACTAACTTGGTTCTTCCTATCAAGTTCTTCCACCATGTGGTAGTTGGAATGTAATTGGCCCCTATAATCGCATAGGGAGTGGCACTATTAGGAGATGTGGCTTTGTTAGAGGGAGTGTGTCACTGTGGGGGAAGACTTCGAGATTTCTTATTCTCACTGTGAATGCTGCCCAGTGTGTCAATCAACTTCCTGTTGCCTGCACGATGTAGCACTCTCAGCTCCAGCACCACGTCTGCCTGCATGCTGCCATGCTTCCCTTCATGATCATAATGGACTGAATATGAACCTCTGAAACTGTAAGTGAGCCACCCCCAATTAAACATTTTCTTTATAAGAGTTGCCTTGGTCATGGTGTCTCTTCACAGCAATAGAAACCCTATCTAAGATACACCACCTCCCCGAAATGACCAAATTATGGATCATCAATGAATTAGAATCTATTTATTACTCACTGATTATGCCAGAACCCTCCTAACCCAATCACCCTTTAAT
Organism: Neotoma lepida; assembly: GCA_001675575.1. Lineage (NCBI taxonomy): Eukaryota > Metazoa > Chordata > Mammalia > Rodentia > Cricetidae > Neotoma > Neotoma lepida. Next base: position 73,607 of record LZPO01008213.1, on the reverse strand, counting down.
GATGGGAACCATTAGCTGGGTGGGACCAAGTTTCCTATACGTGGGGTTTTTTTTGTACACAATTCACCTTTGTTGGAACAATTCTGGACGTATTTTTGGATAACTGGATGCATGAAAAGAGTGGCCAAACTGTAATTAGAGATCACATAATTGCCCTAATCTAAAACAATTCTAAATGATGACCTGGATAGATGTCTCAGCAATTAAAGAGTGCATACTGTTCTTGTAGAAGACCATGGTTCTCAGCATGCATTTAGGCAGCTCCCAGTGGCCTGTATGTCCAACTCCAGGGAATCTGACACCCTCCTCTGGACTCCACAGGTACTGCACTCATATGCACATATCCCCACTCACACACACACATATACATATAATTAAAAAATTTAAAACTGGGCCTGCAGAGATGACTCAACAGTTAAGAACACTGGCTGCTCTTCCAGGGGGCCTGAGTTTGACTCCTATCACCCACATGGTACCTCACAATTGTCTGTAACTCCAGCTCCAAGGGCGTCTGATGCCCTCTTCTGGCCTCTGAGAACACAGACATGCAAATGGTGCACAGACACATATGCAGGCAAAATACCTGAACATATAAAATAAAAATAATGTTTTAAAATTTAAAAAAATCTNAACTATGAACTCATGCATAAATTATCTTAAAGATAAAACAAAAATTCAGGTTATTTTTTAAAACAAAAAGCAACAGAACATTCCAGTGCCCTCTGTAGGCCCCACTCTGATTACAATTCATTACTAAAGCTAAACAATAGATTGAGTTTTGTATTATCATCTCACCATTTCTTTTTGAGGGAGGTTATTTGAATCATATGTATATTACCTATATTATTGTTTAAGAACACCATGTAATGGTGTCATAGCATAGATAATCTTTGGCAATTGACATCTGTCGTTCAACAGCTCAACATGCTCATAAGATTTATCTTTGTGGCTGATGGAGCCATTCATTTTCACTCTCAGCTTCCTATTTGGGGTCCTAAAATCATTAATTTCTTCACTTTTCTGTTGATCATTGTTGGGGGTGTTGCCAGGTTTTTGCTGCAATCTGTACTATAGTCAGACTTTTTTTGTATTGCCAGCTCCCGAATAATGACACAGAGACTTCTTATCAAGTATGAAAGCTTGGTCTTAGCTTAGGCTTGTTCCCAACTAGCTCTTAAAACTTAAATTAACCAGTTAATATTAATCTACGTTCTACCTCATGGCTNGTTACTTCTCTGTACTGTACATCCCACTTCCTCTGTGTCTGGCTGGCAATTCTCTGCCTCTCTGATTCCTTCCCAGAGTTCCTATATCTGCCCAGAAGTCCCGCCTATCTCCTGAGTAGCTATTGGCCATTCAGCTGTTTATTAAACCAATCAGAAGGTGGCTTGGCAGAGACACATCTTCACAGCATACAAAAATATTATCCCACATGCACAAGTTTTCTTGTGCATGGTTCTGTGTGAAAACAAGAGTTCCTCCTGGGCATATGTCGTAAAGAATGGACACCTAGAAGAAGTGATATATCCTACTTCACAAGCAAGTGAAAAATTATTTCCCAAAGTGGTTGTACTAGTTTTCGCTTCAGCCAGTACATGTTCTCCTAGTTTGTCATCTGCACAACATGTGACATGGTCAGACCTTTGCATTTTTGCCTATTTGGTGAGTATGTAAATGTGTTTATCCCATCTTGTTAATGAAGTGTTGAGCCTAATTATTAAGGTATTATTAACTTATTTTGTGTGTGGTATATGCATGTACATGTTCATGTGTACGTGCACATAGGTGTGCAGGTTTTCATGCATTAGTGTGTATAGTCTGGAGGTCAGTGTTGGGTATTTTCCTCCACCTTGTATTTTGAGACAGATTTTCTCACTGAATCTGAAACTCCTCCATTTGGCTACATTGGCTGGCCAGAGAGCACCAGGATCTGCCTATCTCCAGCTCCCTTGGTGCTGGGATTACAGCTGTGTGTAGTGGAGCCTGGCTTTTACATGGTGCTGGAGGTCCAAACTCAGCTTTTCATGCTTGCTCAGGAAGCATTTTTCCCAACAGCTCTATCTCCCTAGCCCTTGTTATTATTGATGACAAATTGACTGTCATGGGATTACAGGCAATTCTTCTGAAAAAGGTTGGTTAATCCCATAGATATGAGCAGAAAGACCACACAGNTCCAAATCATGGCCATTTTTTTTTTAAATTTGTGTACATGGGCTGTCTCTCCCTAAAGGTGGGGTTCAAGAGATCAACACTGGACATGAGAAAATAAGNGTTTTTATAGCTCTGGTATAGGGGATTCCAAATGGGAGATTTGGTGGGCAAGTAGGCGGGGCTACAGAAGCAGAACATAAGCATAACAAGGTGGTTATAACAAGGTGGTCATAACAACTTTTTGAAAAGAAGTTATGGTTGAAAGATAATTATAACAAGCTCCTGAAACAAAGACATGGTTGCCACTTCCTGGAACAGGCAGTACAGAACCCTTTGTAGTTAAGGTCACAGGTGGGGCAAAGCCCAGTCCTTGAGAAACAGAGATTTGATCATAAACAAGAATGAATGTGGTTTGTCTTTGCTATAAGAGGACTTTCAAGCCCAAGATGGAGGTAGGCTAGTTTATCAAGCCCAAGATGGAGGTAGGCTAGTTTATCAAGCCCAAGATGGAGGTAGGCTAGTTTATCAAGCCCAAGATGGAGGTAGGCTGGTTCATCAAGCCCAAGATGGAGGTAGGCTGGTTCATCAGGTCCAAGATGGAGGTAGGCTGGTTTATCAGGTCCAAGATGGAGGTAGGCTGGTTTATCAAGCCCAAGATGGAGGTAGGCTGGTTCATCAGGTCCAAGATGGAGNCAGGTCCAAGATGGAGGTAGGCTGGTTCATCAGGTCCAAGATGGAGGTAGGCTGGTTCATCAGGTCCAAGATGGAGGTAGGCTGGTTCATCAGGTTATGTGTATGTTTTGCTCACTTTTATGTTTACTTGATTTTTTAAGAATTCCTGGTTCCAGACAGTAATCCTTTTAGGATTAATTTGTTGCAGGTTTCCCAGTCTATGATACGCCTTGTCACACTCGTTGAAAAGTACAAATTCACATTTTTGAAGTAGGTTATACTTTTTCTTTAAAGAAAATACTTTTATTATTTAGATGTTATAAAATAGCCTCATATCTTCTTTCAAAAGATTGAGAGATTTGTCTTCTTGTTCCAGTTTTTTTCATTCACCTGAAGTTGTTTCCTGGGGTCTGGTCCAGGTAGAAATCAAATTCCAGCTCCTTTTCTTCTGTAGAGCATTGTGTTCTTCCTTTTGCTGCTGTAAGAAGTAACAGTCAACCTCATGGCAGAAACAACAGTTTTGATCTCACAGTCTGGAAGGTACACGTCTGAAGTGGTTTCTGTTGTGCTGAATCTGAGGTGTCAGGAAGGCTGAGTTGTCATATGGAGATCTAGGGGAGAACCTTCAAGGTTTGGGGAGCTTTCCTCCCCTTCCAAACTTGTACAGGCCATCACATCTCAGCCCTTTTGTTTTTGAATGTGCATAGTGGCAAGCCTAGTCTTCCTCATGTGGACTTGCTCTGCCAGGACTGGCAATGTCTGCCCCTCTTTCATGCAGAAGGTCCTCTATGAATAAGGCCTACGTTGACAAACAATTAAGAATATTCACTGAAAGATTACTTTGCATCATAAATCAGTCACCTCAAAGACCTTTTTCCATGCCAGACATCATTCACAGGCTCAGCGGACTAGGTCAGGAACATCTCTGAGGAAGCATTACTTTGCCTCCCACAAAAACCAAAGAGCTCATGACAATTTATTGACACTTTCCTGAATCTGAATTTACATGGTCACTAGTCTGCTAGCAATAATAGTAATAGCAATCACGCATGCTGGGAAGTTCTTAAAGCATTGAATGCATATTATCCCATTTAATTCTTTTAACAACAATTGGTCCTAAATACTATTATTATTTAAGATTTATTCTTAATTGTGTGTATGTGCTTGTGTGTGTGCACACATGAATGCAGATGCCCAGGGAGTCCAGAAGAGGGTGTCAGATCCCCTGGAGCTAGAGTTACAGACTTTTATGAACCTCCTGACATAGGTGGTTGGAACTGCACTTAGGTTTTCTGGAAGAGCAGTATGTGCTCTTTACTGCTGAGCCATGTCTCTAGCTCTTATTGTTATTATTCTTATTTGTGTGTGCACGTGAGCATTTGGTGTATATATGTGTGTGATGGGTGTCTTTCTCTACTGCTTTGAACCTTACTTTTGGAGACAATCTCTCGATGAAGCTGGAGTTTACTGCTTTGGTTAAACCGGCTGGCCATGGAGCCTCCCATGATCCACCTACCTGTTGTGGAATAATCTTTTTGTACACTGTGAAGATTTGTCACTTGGACCAATAAAAAGCTAAATGGCCAAAGCTAGGCAGGATTTTAGGGGCAGGGAGAATGCTAGGAAGAAGGGGGAAGAATCCAGACAGACAAGGAATGAGTTGGATACTCAAAATTGGATAGAGGTAAAAGCCACATGGTAGAGTTAATTTAATTTAAGTTATAAGAGCTAGTTTAAAAGAAGCATAAGCTTTTGGCTGAGCTTTCATAATTAATAAGAAGTCTCCATGTGGTTATTTGGGAGCTGGCAGGCAGGACAGAGAAATCTGCCTACACCTACCTCCACCCTCCCCCAAGCCGTAGGTTACAGGCATGTCACTGCACCCAGCTTTTACATTGGTCATGGGGATCCAAAGCCAGATCCTCATCTGGTGCAGTAAACTCTTTACCCACTGAGCTACCTCCCCAGTTCCCTAAATACTATTACTAGTCCTAGCTTAGAAACAGTAAAGGAGGGAGTGACACTAAGTAGGACAGTGGGAAGTAACTGAGCCCTGATTAAAGTCTAGGCAGTTGAGCTGCAAAGTCCTTGTGCTTAGCCTCGTGTTGCTAGCAAATGAATAAATGAGATGTAGATGTCTAGCTTTCCTTAGCTGTGCATTCTTTCCTAAATCACATTGTAGGTGAAAGTTTTGTCCAGTCCCCCCCGGCTGCTCAGACCCAAGTAAACACACAGAGGCTTATATTATTTTTAAACTATGGCCGTGGCAGGCTTCTCGCTAGCTAGCTCTTCCATCTTAAATTAACCCATTGCCATGTGTTCCATGGCTTTACCTGTGTGNCGTTACATGCTGCTCTCTGGATGGCGGGATGGTGTCTGCTCAGCTCTGCTTTCTTTTCCTCTCTCCCTAGTTAGAATGTCCCGCCTAACCTTATTCTGCCTCACCATTGGCCACACAGTTTTATTTATGAACCAATCAGAGCAACACATTTTCACAGCATACAGAACATCACCCATCATCACATAACTTCTCTGAGCCTCAGTTTCACGCCTGGTCAAACAGTAACAGTGAAACATCTTTCTGCACCCTGTAGGCTCACTGTGAGGGCACACTGAGTCATGTGTAAAAGCAGGGCAGGGAAGAAAAACAGCATCCTGAGCACTGTTCTGCCACGTGTCACTGGTGGAGACAGGACTGGGACTCAGGTTTTCTAGCAGCCAGGCTACCTCCATCCCAGGATGGCCATTAGAGCACTTACAGACTCNAGTCATCAAATTGAGAATTTCTCTTCACCCACCTCCCACCTTCTAATAGCCAACATCAAAGCCATGTCTGTGTAGTCAAGCAATCCTGCCTCAAAGAGTGTCACCAAATCTCAGATGACACAATTATAGAGTCCAAATATGTAATACTTCCTAACTGGAGCAGGGTAAGGTTCATAAGTAATATTTAGTTTTCATAATGATTCAAAGGGAAAGGGGGGAGAATTTCAGAAATTAACAGCGAAGGAAACCATATGGGCTTTGCTCNGTAGCAAAGCTTTTTTGTCGGACTTTCTTTTGTGGGACCACCACCAGCCTCAAATAATGACACAGAGACTTATTATTAATTATGAAAGCTCGGTCTTTAGGTTAGGCTTGTTCTAAATTAGCAATAATAACTTAAATTAACCTGCTTTTATCAATCTATGTTTTGCCACGTGGCTTTTACCTATCTCCCATCCTNAACGTCCCATTTGCTCCGCATCTCTCTAGCGTTTCTTGAGTGCCTCTGATTCTAACCCTCTGAGTTCCTCTCTCTGCCAGGAAGTCCTGCCTAACCTCTCCTGTCTAGCTATTGGCCGTTCAGCTTTTTAATTAAACCAATCACAGTGANACATCTTCATGCAGTGTAAACAAATATCCCACAACACCCATGACTCTGCCTCCTCTCCATCTGCCTCCTATCATATTTCTGCCCCTTTCCATTGCTCCTTGACTCCTCTTTGTAGACTAGGGAACATAAAATCAGAATTTTAGCTGTGGGCTCACCACAATTATTTTTATTTTGAATTCCAAAACAAACAGAGAAAAAATAATAGTGAAGAGTGGAGAGATACATTCTATCAGACATTAGCTCCCTCTTCTATCCTCAGGGAATATATTTCAAGATGCCTACCAGATTCTTGAAACCTAAGATGACTATCCAACTTTGTATATTCTGTTTTTTCCCTATAAATACATACCCATGACAGTTTAATTTATAAATTAGACACTGTAAGAGAGTCTTAATAGGAACTACCAGTAAAATGGAACTATATTAAGTAAAATAAATGTAACCTAAACACAAGTACTGTGACACCATAACAGCTTACCTGATCACCAAGATGGCTGCCAAGTGACTAATGGGTGAGTGGTGTATACCATATGGATACT
>LZPO01008213.1:10704-37704 GCA_001675575.1 Neotoma lepida | reverse complement strand
CACACACACACACACACACACACACACACGCACACACACGGAGTTGGATTATAATCTTTAAACCCTGAAGGTATGGCTCAGGATAGCTTCCTATTTGCAGAGTTTTAGAGCCCTTTTTTGTTACCTTTTGTAGTGTTGAGCATGGGATGTCTTGCCTTTTGAGGTCCAAGTGTTCAACACATGAGCCTGTACGCACATTTAAATCCCAACAGTAGTGTATTTGTTTATGTGGCTGATGTAATACATCACCACAAACTGGGTAACCTGGAACAACAAGAAATATTGTTGTCATAGTTCTGTATACCAGAAGCCCCAAATCAAGAAGTCATTGGAACTCTAGGGGTGCACCCAGTTTTGGCCCTTTTAGCTCCCTGTGAGTGTCAGCATACACAAGTGTAGGCTTGTGGCTACATCACTCCCATCTCCATTTTTTGTGGTCAAATTGCCTTCTCCTGTCCTGTGTTTTCCTCTGGATAACTCCTTTATACACACATGGTATTAGACCTAGATAATCTAGAATGATCTCTTCATCTCAGGATCCTTCTAAAAATTAAGAATACACCCCAGCATTTCAGGATTAAGATGTAGACATATTTTAGAGGTGACCTTTCAACCTATGACAAGTAATTTTTTGGACAATTTTAGTTTCCACCTTCTGACCATCTTTCTAGATTAGCATAGTCCCCTATTTCATGATGTTCTCTTTGCTTTCTCCATTTTTTCTTTAAAAGATCTACTTATAAAGGTAAAAACAGTGAAATGATTGTGATCCTCTGTATTCCATAGTGTGCTGTACTGCAACAGGCCAAGACTTGCTACATGGTAGGACAGCTTCATTCACAACTAGGACATATTTTTTATGACTGAAAAAAACCTACACAATTCTGAAGAAACAAACATATTACTTAAAAAAAACTATTTGAAAACCTTATATTTAAAGCTCACATACATTCCATAAAAGCATGAATAATTCTTGTAGTTACTTTTCTGTTGGTATGATAAAACACTATAAAAGAAAGAGTTTACTAGCATCTTACAGTTGCAGAGGATTAGAGTCCATGACCATCATGGTGGGGAGCATGGCAGCAGGCAGGCTGGAGCAGTAGCCGAGAGCAGAGCTTACGTGTTGAAACACAACCTTAAGGCAGAGAGAAGGAGACTCGGAATGGCTCTTTTGAAACCTCAAAGCCCACCTCCAGTGACATGCCTTCTCCAACAAGGCCACACTGCCTAATCTTTCCCAAACAGTTCTACCACCTAGGGACCAAGTATTCAAATATATGAGCCTATGGGGGCCATTCTTCTTCAAATGACCACAGTTCTATTTGAAGAGAGGTAAAAATAATTTTAATTTATTAAAAGTATGTAAATAAATAAATGTTATGCCATAAGCATTTAATGTGTTTGGCATCTGTTGAGAACTGGTGGCATTTCCCTTCAGTACTTGACATGCTGGCAAAACTTGTTATCACTCAGGCTGCACTTTAAAGACATATTTGTAGTTCATGGAAATGTTCCTTCCGGAAGAACTTGAATATTTCCCAAAGTATTTAGGCCTCTAGAATACCACAGAGATTATTTTGGGAATAAAGTCTTAATGCATGTTAGACCAAAAACGCATTATATAAAATGTCCTAGTGGCCTGTAAGAGCTTTGAGTGTATCTTTCAGAAGTTTCTTGCAATTCACAAAGCCAATCTATACAAGTCATTTCAGTGTACTCAACATTATGTTTTTGCCTAGATTACTTTAGTTGTTGCTATAATTATTATTTTACTATATTTTATCATTATACATTTTTATAAAGTATAGCAAACTGTCAGATCACAGAGCAAAATGTGGTAGAATTTTAAAGTATTAATAAGATTGTTAACACTTTATGACATGTATATAAACAAGAAATCTTATTTTAGCATAACTGTAATGTCTACATGTATTTGTTATAAGATTTATGTAATAAAATTTTATATCTGGTTTTACTTTTGTATCTCAATGATGTGTTTAAAAGATTGTAGGAAGTTATTAAAAGCAGTCATTTTTCAAATTAACCCATTAAATTAAAAATTCANCTCCTAATTTTAAATTTAAAAATTTGCATTTTCCTTGTAAGTGCTGGTCAAGATATCCAAGGAACAAGTGTGATTGCAAATCTTCCATTTTTGATGCGACAGAATCCTACTGAGACACTTCGGAGAGTCTTACCCAAAGTCAGAGTAAGTTGGTATGAAATAAGATTTAAATTTCTCGGTTTGTTTTCTTCCCCTACTAGCATGTTGTCATTATTGAGAGAAAATTTCAGAGCTTTGATGGCTGATCTTTAAAACCTACTAGTGGAGTAGAAGAAATGTTATTATGTTTATTTTGAATTATGATAAAATACTTAGGAAAATTAATTGTAAAGAGTTCCGTGGTGATTTTTAGTAAAGACATTTTAAAGGTAAAGTTTTAATATCTTAAAAATGTAACTATCTTTATAAAATTATAGATATATCATTTAATATTGTTTTCAAAATTTTCAAAAATTAGCACACTAATTTTATCACTACTGATAGTAGTTTAACTAAGATCCTGCATGATGGACTCTGGTGACTTCTGAAGAATCCTCAAATGAAGTTCATTATAGTCATCACAATTTTAGTTTACATGCATTTCACTCCTTCCTAAATTTCTTGAGAATTAGTTTCTTGCTATGAATATATTTTCTCTACTGTCACATTTCTCCTCAAGTACATAATGCCCATTGATTATTAATATATNGTGCTAGATATTTAATAATTAATATTTTTTATTTGCATCAGTGTGCATGCGAAGAACTCCTTTTTTTTTAAAACAAGTATTTTGTGAGCAGTCCAGACAGCAGTCTGTTTTCTCCAGAATCTTAACCACTAGTAGGGTCAGAGGGTGCCTGCAATTGGAGATAGTATTTGCTAATAGTGAGTTTATTTACTTACCTTCAGTTTTCCATTTGGTTATAGCTGTTTACAAATTAATTTATACATATTAAAAACTGTAATCAATAGCATATCTTTGAGTTTTGTGTTTTGGAATTATTTATGGCATGGTTACAACTACTGTAATTTTCATAAGAAACTCACATTTCTATAAGACAATATGAATTCTTCCTGGCTACCATGGGGATTCATGAGTGCATTCAACTTTGTTATGTCTCTTATCCCAGAATCATGCCTAATTTTGAAGTGAGTAANCTTATATAGATCAAGCCTACTTGTACATTTGATTTTGATAGTGTTAACTGACCTAACATTGTTATCATGACAGCCAGAGGCACCAGTTAAATTGTAGGAAGGAGTTCATGTAAGTAAGACAATGTTTTTAACATAAAAATGTCAAATATTCTGCATACTGTGTTGAGTTGGCTAAGTCTGGTCCACAGAGATCAGACTGAGTGTCCAAAGTGCATGCCTGGTTCCCAAAGAGGTCAGAACAGGTTATTAGGATTCTGGGACTAGAGTTATAGGTAGTTGTAAGCTGCCATCTGGATTCTGGGAATTGAATCCTCTGGAAGAGCAACCGTCTCTCCAGCCCCTAGCATCCAGTTGTGTAAAATAAGAATAAAAGATGAAAGGTAGACAGCAGGAACCTTTGGAGATTCTGAAATAGTTCTGCCAAAATTTTGCTAATGTGCTCATAGTAAAGGCATTAAGTAACTCCTAAGAAACTCTGCATGTGTGAGGAAATGCTGGGTTCATTTCAGACCCCAGCACCAAAACATGTCCCCTTTAAAAGAAAAGAAGAAAGGAGGATATGCATTCGTTTCGTATGTACAGTGTATTTATATGCAGTTTCAAGTGTTTCTTCTGAAACTATAAGGTAGGCTTGAGGTATGGAAGCTATGTTTGCTTTTTGTTTTTTGAGACAAGGCTTCTCTGTGTAGTCCCGGCTATCCTGGAACTCTCTGTAGACCAGGCTAGCCTCAAACTCGGAGATCTGCCTGCCTCTGTGCTGGGATTAAAGGCATGTTTCACCATACCTGGCTGAAGATATGGTTTTAATACAGAACATTAGCTGATTAATTGGATTCAAAACGAGTACCCACTAATGAATTTTTTTAAGAAAATCTTTATTTATTGAATGATTTCCTTTTTATTTTATTTTATTTAATTAATTCGTTTCTAGTCAGAATCTCCTATAGCCCAGGCTGGTGTAGAACTCAGTATGAAGCTGAGGATGACACTGAGCTTCTGCTGTTTCTCCTGCCTCCACCTCCCAAGCACTAGTNTTAGAGGAGTACATTCCCATGCCCAGTTCATGTAGTACTGGGGCTTGAACTTAGGGATCTGTGCAAGCTAGGCAAGCACTCTGCAGCTGAGCTATAGCCCCAGCTCTTCANTCTTTCTTCAGGATAACTAGTAAGCAAGTATTTGTTAGGACCTCCATCTCTCTTGCCTGCACTCTTTGAAGGAGATACAAAAAAGGTAGAAGGGTCTCAGGTGGGACCCCACATCAGGAAAATCCCTAAGTCATGCAGTTGAGTGAAGGGGCAGCAGCGTGCAATAGAGTACTGTCTGGTTCTGACTTTGCATAAAATCATTCAAGTGAAGCACAGGAGATAGATTTTAGGGGGAAACAATGATGATAGTGCTTTTGTAGACAGCTTCATACACAATGGAAGATGGCCAAATATTTATCAGTGCCTTTTAACTGGTGAAACTATGCCTATTTGCAGATGATTTTAAAATCATGTGCTCAGATATTGTCAAGACTTACTGGTACTTCAGGCTGGCACATTTTCAGTTCTGCCTGGCTTATTCCAGTGATGAGCTGTGATAATACATTTTCTCATAGTCAGTTTGTTCACCTTGCTATCCTGATGACTTCTTAATTAATTTATGGCAAATCCTCATTGTATGCCACAGTGAGCGGTTAGTAATAATGGCATTTATGCTCACTTGTATTTGTTTACTGAGCACTACTTGTAGGTGCGAGGAACAGTTGAAAACACTGAAGTAGAGATAAATAAAAGACAGGGAACTTGTTCTTCAGGAGGCTGTAGTGCAGAGTGACCCAGACTTTAACAAGTAATCAAACAAAAGGCTGACTATCACTTGTGATAAGTGCTCTGAATGTAAAAAGACAAAACTGGGACACTGAGACAAAGCAGTAAGTTAGCAAGAGACCTTCCATGCACAGGGAGGGCAAGGAGAGCCTCTTAGCAAGACTGTGACCAGGACAGCAGCAGGTGGCCTGAGATGCAAGAACCTGGTGAAACAGTGATAAGTGTGGCTGGGGCTAGTAGGAGGGGTGGAGTGTGAACAGAGAATAGGCTGGATAAATGTCAATGACATTGGTTTTGAAGACAGTGGAAAGCTATTGGCGACTTTGAACATCAGAGTTACTTAATCCATTTACATCCTGTGCTCATTTTGATGAATGTGTAGAACATGGACTAGAGTGGGTCAGTTGCAGAGCTTTAGTACNNGACCGCTAAGAGTCAATGGCAAGTTGAATTAAAATAATGAACTTAAGCAGTGGAGTGGTGTGCATATATGTCTCAGATGCATTTATCAGGATGAACAGAATTCTGTAATGGATTGGAATAAATGAATTCCAATTGGGTTGGAGTTAGAAGCAGCTTCTAGATGGTTGCTGTGAGCATCTGGTGGTTTTCAGTATGTTGGTAGGAGGTCTGTTGAGTCCACAGGTGGTGATAATCTAAGTACTTGCTAATATTGGTCTTTCATGATTCACTTTGAGAGAACTTAAAAATACAAACAGTAAGTATTTCATGCAGGANGTAATTATTCCCAAGGGCATTACCACGTTTGTGACTTCAGACTAAACAGATATCAGAGCTCACCCCTTACCTTGCTTCACCCAAAAGAACGTGAGGAAAAGGGATATTGGGGACTTTGCTGGTCTTACACACATTATAAAATTGTACTGNTGATATTTTCTTTTTACTACATTTGCATTTAATTGTTACTACTGTGTCTTAATGAGAAAAAAAANTTTTTTTTTGAGACAGGGTTTCTCTGTGTAGCTTTGGCGCCTTTTCTGGAACTCACTCGGTAGCCCAGGCTGGCCTCAAACTCACAGAGATCCTCCTGCCTCTGCCTCCCGAGTGCTGGGATTAAAGGCGTGTGGCACTACCACTCGGCATGAAAATACGTTTTAAAAACTACTATTTTCACTGTTTGAGAGATGAAGAAATTTGGCCTTTTTTTTTTTTTTTGAGACAAGATCTCTCTAGGTAGTGCTGATAGTTCTGGCGTTTTCTATGTAGTCCAGGCTGGCCTCTCAAAGATCCTTCTGCTTCTGCCTCCCAACTGCTGGGATCAAAGGTGTGAGCCACTATACCTGGCCAAGATGAAAAGATTTAAACTTTAAAGCAGGAGGGGCTAGAGAGATGGTTCAGCAGTTAGGAATGCACACTGCTGTTCTAGAGAATCTGAGTTTGGTTCCCAGCACCCAGACAAGATGGTTCACAACCACTTGTAACTCCAGCTCCAGGGGATCTGATGCCCTCTTCTGGCCTCTGTGGACACTGCACTCACATGTGCACACATGCACGTGTGTGAGTGTGCACATGCAATTACATACAATTAAAAATAAAAATCTAAAGAGCAAAATAAATAAAATATTAAAATGCCAGCAACAAAATTGGGATTATAATTGAACTAATTTCATTTATTTCCAAAATTTCCTTTCTAAACTATATCTAAAGTGGATGTTGAAATGTTGTATACTTGTCTCAAGGTGGAATTTAAGTAAGAATCAAGAAAGAAAATATTTGACTTACAATTTAAGTTCTATAAATGTGAAAATACTTCAAGATATAGTTATTTTATTCATGTTATGCAACTTAATCCTATGGTCATTATTGATCTAGTGTTTTTTCTACAACTTAATAAACTGAATTCTGAGACATTAGACTTTAATATTGAAGTTGTGCTTATACTATGTGGAAGTGAAGGGATTTTTGACTGTCAAGATAAATTTCTAAAATTCTGTATCCTTTTATAAAATTACAAATGAGGGTGATATCATTACACTTAAGATAGTATAATGGGCTCTGTTATAATGCAGCACCAATCATTTCTTCCTGTTGCGCTTTTGAAGTAATTTCATTGTTCATTTACTTATATTTTGTTACAAAAATGTCATGATATTGTACAGTAGAAAATATGTGGTGTTAGGAACAGAAAATAACTATAGTGAGTATTTACTAAGGTTTTACTGGTCAGACACTGTACACTNTTGAATGTTTTATACATTTGAATCTCTGAGTCCAGTTCCGTGATGCCCATCCCACAGAGGAAGAGACAGCTGAGTCAAACTTTTTATTTATTTATTTATTTATTTATTTATTTATTTGTTTGTTTATTTATTTTACATTCCCACCTATTTCCCCTCCCTCCTTCCTTCTCATTTCCTCCCCTCACCTTTGCCCTTCCCATCTATTCCTCTTTTGTTTCTGTTCAGAAAGGGGTAGGCCTCTCATGGATATCAACAAAGCATGTCATATCAAGTTGCAGTAAGACTAAGTACCTCCCCTTGTATTAAGGCTAGGTAAGGCAACCCTGTATGAGGAGTAGGGTCCCAAGAGTCAGCCAAAGTGTTAGGGACAGCTCCTGCTCCCGTTGTTTGGATCTACAACTAGATCAAGCTACATAACTGTCATATATGTGTAAAGGGCCTAGGTCAGTCCCATGCAGGCTCTGGTTGTTGGTTCAGATTCTGAGTTCCTATGAGACAGGCTAGTTTTTTTCTGTGAGTTTTCTTGATCCCTCTGACTCCTACAATCCTTCCCTCCCTCTCTTCAGCAGGATTCCCTGAGCTTGGCCTAATGTTTGGCTGTGGGTATCTGCATCTGTTTCCATTCATTACTAGATGAAGGCTCTCTGCTGACAATTGGGATAGTCACCAATCTGATCACAGGAGATGGCCAGTTCAGCCTATGTATCCACTATTGTTAGGAGTTATCTGGGGTCAACCTTGTAGATTCATGGGAGTTTCCCTTGCATCAGGTTTCTACTGGACCCGAAATGCACCCCATTTCCAGTCATCTTTTTCAGTACTCTTCCCCTCCATCCATCCCTCAACCCAGTCCCTCAAGTTCCCATCCCCATCGGCCCCAGTCTACCCAGGAGATCTTCTGTTTCCCTTTCTTAGAGAGATCCATGTGTTTCCCCCTCCTTACTACCCAGCTTCTCTGGGTCTGTGGATTGTAGCATTGTAGCATGGTTATCCTTTACTTTACAGCTAATATCCACTTATGAATGAGTACATACCATGTTTGTCTTTCTGGATCTGGGTTACCTCACTCGGGATGATTTTTTTTTTCTAGTTCCATCCAATTGCTTTCAAATTTCCTGATGTCATTGTTTTTAACAGCTGAGTAATACTCAGTTGTGTAAATGTACCATATTTTCTTTATCCATTCTTCGGTTGAGGGGCATCTATGTTGTTTCCAGGTTCTGGCTATTAGAAATAAAGCTGCTGTGAACACAGATGAGCAAGTGTTCTTGTGGTATGATTGTGCATCCTTTGAGTATATGCTCAAGAGTGATTTAGCTGGGTCTTGAGGTAAACTGATTCCCAATTTTCTGAGAAACTGCCATGTTGGTTTCCAAAGTAGCTATATAAGTTTGCACTCCCACCAACAGTGGGGGAGTGCTCCCCTTGCTCCACATCCTCTCCAACATAAGCTGTCATCAGTGTTTTTGATCTTAGNCATTCTGAGCTTAGTCAACCTCTTGATTGGCTGATCTGATTGTAGAGATCTCTAATGTGTAATTCACTTCAGGCCTCAGCTACCTTGTCTGATCTGCAGCAGCTGCACTCAGGACCTATTGCTTCTACTTTACCTTCTAGAAGCCACTCACGCAGAGAGGTCTTTAAAAAGAACCAGCCAATCATGTTTTATACTCTTGTATGCAAAATATCACTTCAGTGCTGAAGTGAAGTGACAGAATACTGTCACCTTCCTTTGCCTCTCTTCCCTTATCCCCAAGAATCAAGCCCTGATCCCATGAAACTGTAAATGTTACCTTATTCCAGAACAAGGTAATTTCCGAACTTGGGTAAATAATGAATATGGAGATAGGAAGATTGTCTTGAATCATTTCGATGGGGCCCAAATGCTGTCACGTGTCTCTTATTAGAAGAAGGCAGAAGATGAACGAGTGGGAAAGACAGCAGTAAAGGCAGAGAAAGATATGGGAAAGCCAGAAAGTGACAGCACAATAGTTGGAAGTGGCAAGGAAGGGATGCTGCACTGCCAACTGTGGCAGGAATGTGGCACTGGGCATCTTGGTCTGAGTAATACTGCCTCAGCACATCTGGCTTCTAGAACTGTGAAAAAGTAAATTTCTGTTGCTTTAACATAGTTAGCTTCTGCTAATTTGTACNAGCTGCTACAAGAAAACTAAAATAAATAGCTTTTCATTTCAGATAGAATAAAACTGCCTATCATGTCCTTTCTGACCTTGGCATCTACTATCTTTCCCTCTTTTCCATAAAGGCAGAATCTTTGTCACTCTAGTTTGTCATTTTATCCTCAGAGCCTAGAATGGTGTTTAGAAATAAAAGGCACTCACAGCCAACTTTAGAAAGAATGTTGATTGAACTGACTTCTGAGAGAACCAGTGTCTACCCAAAAGAGCCATGATGTGTTTGACACTCTGGCCTGACTTACTGAAGACTTCTTGAGTGAAAACAGCATTGATTGCATGCTATGACACTGACTTTTGCTCTCAGACATCTTACAGGAGTGAGAGGAGCAGGTGGAAGTACATAATAGAAGATAAAAGAGACATAGTCTATTAAATCAATATGAAATTTGATTATTTAAAGGTGGTGAATGTATTATAGCAATATTTTGATTCTGCAAAGATCTACCACTTCTACTTATATTACTGTTTGTGACTTTATTTTNATGAGTAGATANAGTAAGAAAATACCAAAAATATCTTCTGGTGTGAATAATACAGCATATTATACTGAATAGAGAGAGATTCTTAAATGATCTCGTTTTGAATTTGAATAGAAAGCATTTACTTTGCAAATAAAGATATTTGTGAATGAACAGCTGAATGCATTTTTTAAAAGTCCTTTTGAATTTGTCCATTGAATGGACAAACAATAATGATTTGTGGAACATTTAATGTGGGGCAGGTGCTGTGCTTCGTGCCTTAGATACGGCCTTTAAACAATCCTCAGCTCCATATGATGTATTGTAATCATTTAAAGCTAAGGAAATGCGCACTTNAAGTTCAATGTTTGACTGTAATGCTCTGTTAGAAGGTTTCTAAGAAATATGAAAGAAAATAATTGGTTTTGATACTTCTCTGAAATAAAAACAGTCTTAGCTAAGGAATGAGGGAATACAAATGAGCAATACAGACTGCTGTCTTCTTTGGTTTGCATCTCAGAAAACGTTCCTCTCTTCCTCACCACAGTTGACATTTTCTGAGATAAAAGTTTAAATTCCGAGAAAAGCAAAAGGGTTTTATGAAAGCAACACAATTATACATCTGAAACAGAACATGATGTTCCAGGACCCCTGCAGGTCACAGATGGCCTGTGGTGGAGCATAGGATTTTATTGGCTGACACTCTGATTGCAGGCAGGGAAAGAGGGGAGGGGAAGGATTCCCATAGTGGTGTAAGGTTAATGGAGGTTTCCAGCATCAGGGGAAGAATCAACTGTGCAGAAGGCCTTGTGTCTAGAGCTATGAAGTTATAGAACAGTCTCCCAGTTCACCAAGAAAGAGAGTGGAGACAATTGGAAGAATTGGAGCATGGACAGACAGTGGGGATTGCTCTTTTGTGCTTTGTAGTGTCAAATAAAATTGTTGACCTTAGTCTTTCAAGGAAATATCTGTGTTATGTTTTTTCATTTTATCTTTATTTGTATTTAAGGATAAAATAGATTAACATTACTAATTACTTAATAATAATAAAGATCTATGGAAACATTTACAAGTATGTAGATTGGACATAAAGGAAGAATAATATAAGCAAGACAATATTTTTTTTTCTTATGAAACAGAATCTGATGTAACCCAGGCTGGTCTCAGATTCTCTATGCATTGAAGGATGGCCTTGAACTCCTGATTCTTCTGCCTCAGCCTCCCAAGTGTCAGGGTTACAGGCATGTGTCACCAAGCTCAGCAGTTAATGTTTTTAATAGATCTAAAGTTTGATTTTTGTTTCATAAAATTCTAGTAAAGAGCAGTGTTCATATATTTGCTTCTTGGACATTTAGAGATCCNTCCTGCCAGTAATAAAAATGAGCTGGATTTTCTCAAGTTCTTTTAAATGCATAATTGAGCTTAAAAGAATATGAAACAATTCCTGGGCTCAAAAAACGGTTAGCTCCACTCTGTCTTAGGATGTAGAAGAGCTGTAAGAAAGTATTATTCCCCTTCTAAAACTAGGTTAGCTACTAAATCCACATGCTCATATCTTTCCTTGAGCCTGTCACAGGTAGACACAAGGCTGCTATATGAGTTGAATTCTAAAAGGCAAGATGATGCTGAATCCTTTAAAGAAGGTGGGTCATAGGGACACTGGCTTTTTTGTTTATTTAAATACAGACTCTTTCTGTGTTGATCTGGCTAGGCTTGAACTCACAATCCCCCTGTCTCTACCTTCTGAGCACCAGTTGCAGATGTGCCTGCCACATAAGAGTCTGTATCAGGTTGGGATAACTTGCGACTTTGTACTCACCAGCGCCACCCATAGATCTCCCTCCTTGGTGCTGTAGGTATGGTGGTGATTAACTACTGCTGAGGGAGGAAGCAACTGTGCCTACTTCCCCAGAACCTTCTCTGGTAAAGCATAAGCTTGATGAGGGAAGAGCAGTGAAGCTGCTGCTTCTGGTCCCCTGTGAAGACGCATTGCTTCTGTGGGAGTGTCAGAGGCAGCAGCAGCCTCTTCTGGAAAAGATACCAGGTTTCCTCTCCTGATGACAATGCAATGGTGACTGCTTCTGAAATACATGGAAACAGAAGTCTCTTAACATTGAGAGAAGGACAAGAGATGTTAGGTCCAAGACTCCGCACCCAAATAAAGCATAGAGATCTGCCAGTGGGGGAGTGGCAACAAATTTGACCCTGCCAAATACTACCTGCTCCAAGAAATAGCCAGATAGGTACACTGAAAAAGCTCCATTCTTGCAGCCTGGACTCAAAGGTCCTGACTAAGATGACACAGAATCAAGGAATGGAAGTCTCTTACATCTCCCACTAGCCCAACGTATAGCCATAAGCAACAGTGCTTTACTAATAGGGAAGATAAAGCATGAAAAGAAACCCCTGCTTGAGAGTGCTGTTGGGTCATGGAAGAGAAACCTTTGGCATTACAGACTGCAGGCTAAACACAAAGTAACAGTGGTCCACTGTTGGAGGAATCTAAAACCTGCGATGCCATAGAGGTTACCATAGCAGCAATAAAACTTAAACCCAGGTGAGATACTGATAGATTTATTTGTCACCCCCCCATAACCTTGGAGAGAAGGCATGTTAGTTTCAGAGCTGTTACATCTGTCTTCAGTGAATAGTATTGCATAAAAAATTGCTAACCCCCCAAATAAAGGGAGGAAATGACCAGATATCAGTGATGACCCAAGAAGTATGAGATAGGTAAATTGAATAACTATGATTAACTTGTTAGAAAATGATATGCATGATATATAGAGATTTCAGCAGAGAGGTGGAACTATAAAATAGTCAAATGAAAATGCTAGAAGTAAGAAGTAATTAATGCCAGACACAACATGTGTTTATCGTTTGGACACAACTGGGGAATCAGAGAACATGAAGACAGATGTTAGCTAAGCCAACCTCAACGACAACGAAGAGTGCAAAACTTAGCAGAGAAGTGACCTAGGATACAGGTTGAATATCAGAAAGACAAAAGGGAAAATGGAAGAAATAATGGCCAAGACTCTGAAATTAGTGAAGGACAAGAAACCATAGCTTCAAGAATATAAGGACACCAAACAGGAGAAACACACACAAATGCACATATTCATACACAAACACACAGACACAAACACTCTCTCTCCCAGGAACATGATGATAAAACTGCCCAAGACAAGGGAAAAATGAGACAGTCTTGAGAGCAGCCAGAAAGAAAGGAGCAGGAAATATTACTTAGGGGAATACAGGCAAGAGTTGAATTTCTGGTTCGAAGCACACTGCTGGTGGGAATGTGAAAGGACTCAATCACATGGGAAGACTGAGTTTCTCAAAACTTGACACATGTACTTAGTATGGCACTCAGCTGCTTGCCTTCTGTGGATTAAGACTGATACTGATGTTTGCATTGAGACTTGGTCACGAAGGCATTGAAATTCATGGCTAGTTACTTGCAGCTAATGCTGAAAACAACTGAAATCTATACCCATAGGTAAAGGATAAATAAATTGTAGCAGACTAACCATGAGATAATACTTTTGATTTAATGAGACAGGGTTTCACTATGCATTCTAGGCTCACCTTGAACTTGTATAATTCTGTACCTCAGATTCCCTAGTGCTGGTATTATAGGTGTGCACCACCATACCTGTACTACAGGCTCATTCTAAACATAGTTCATTTTAGAATGGAATTTTAGAGTGCTTACTGGCAGGGTTTTGTTGTTGTTGTGTTGTTGTTGTCTTTTGGGGCACACATATGGCTTCTCTAATCTGTGGTTTATTTTT
Organism: Neotoma lepida; assembly: GCA_001675575.1. Lineage (NCBI taxonomy): Eukaryota > Metazoa > Chordata > Mammalia > Rodentia > Cricetidae > Neotoma > Neotoma lepida. Next base: position 24,034 of record LZPO01008213.1, on the reverse strand, counting down.
TGTTCCTAGCTAAAAATTCTGAGCTATCATTTTTTTCAAATATGCTTCTATTTTATCCCTTCTAGGTTTCCCATTTCTCATATAATCAGACCTTTTTAAAAAAATATTTATTTATTATGTATACAGAAGAGGGCACCAGATCTCATTACAGATGGTTGTGAGCCACCATGTGGTTGCTGGGAATTGAAGAACTCAGGACCTCTGGAAGAATAGTCAGTGCTCTTAACCTCTGAGCCACCTCTCCAGCCCCAGACCTTTTCTTAGTATCTTTTGTCTTTTACTCTTTCTGTCATTTTTCCACTTTGTGATTTATGTTGGGTATTTAGTCCTGACCCATTGTCCAGTTCGCTAGTTTGTGTCTAACCAATTTTAATTTTGATTACTGTGTTTTTCTGGTCTGGAAATTCTACTTAACTTTTGTAAATCTTCTTCAACTCATTTAAATATATTAGAATTTTCTGTTGAAATTCTTAATTGTATTTTTTGTTTTCTTTAACCAGCAATGTATTTGATAACATNAGGACCTGGAATTCCTTTTAGTGTGTTTATTTGTTTGTTTTTAAGACAGGTCTCACCTGGCTGGCCTTAACTCTTTCTAGAAAAGACTAGCTTTGAATTCAGAGATCTCCTGTCCCTGCCTCTGGAGTACTTAGGATTACAGGCCTGTGCCACCATGCCTGCTCAGTGTGTTTCTACTTCTTGCTGTTTGCTGATTCTTTTTCATATTGTCGAATCTCCTCATCTAGATATTATGGACTCTCTGCCTAATCTTGTATTTGACAACTTACTTGTTACATAGTTTGAGGCCCACAAGATAGCTTTGTTAGGGAATATTTTTCTTCCAGCTAACTACTTAACTATTGTCCTAAAGTCTCTTGTAATCCAATTTCAGGTATAGGATGTATTATGATTTAGGTAAAATAACCTTGAAGGTTCTTGGGTTGAAGACTTGGGTCCCAGCTGGTGTATTGTTGAGAGCTGATTGAATCATGGGGGTGTTAACTTTATCAGTAGGTCATCAGTGATAATCATAGGGTTACTTGAAAGTGGGGCCTGCTTGGAAGAAACAATTCACTGGGTATATGCCCTTGAAGGGTAGATCCTGTCCCTGGAACCTTCCCTTCTATTTTATAAAACTATTCCTGTGGAGATGCAACACACATCTNCTTACCTCAGATATGGAACCCATGACAGAACAAAGTTTGGATATCACCAAAGTCCAACTTGATGAACCAGTGAGTTTTATTGGGTTTACTTACAGGAGTATGGGTGAGGGATCACTTACAGGAGCAGAAGTGACTCAAAGACAGCTACATTACCAAGGTCCACCCCAGCATGGGTGACAGGAGCAAACGGTACAGCTTGCAGGCAGTTCAGCAGGTTGGAGGGTGTTCTTTCCAAGTAACTCTGGTCTAAACCTCTTCAGGCAGCTTGGCTGGTTTCTGTTCCTCCCAGGCAGCTGGTCTGGTCTCAGAGTCTTCTTTGTAGCTTCATTTGTCTGAGAGCCTTGCAGCTTTATTGTTTACTCTGGGAGGGAGAGGCCTAGTGAATCTTGTCAGTCTCAGGGACTTCTTGAATTTATTTTGAGTTATTTACCTTCCTGCTTAAGGAGCTTCCTGCAAGGTGGAGTGTTTCAATGTCTGAGGAAACTTAGATGCCAGCTCCCATGTCTCCCTTTCTAGATGCCAGCTCCCATGTCTCCCCTTTCTTTTACTCATGAGTAAGCAGCTCTGACCTTTTTTCTGGACCCTCCACCTTCTCTGCCTTAATGTTCTGCATCACAGGCTGTGGAGCCAGCCACCTGTTGACTGAAGCTCTGAGCCAAAATACACTTTTCCTCCTCTCAGTTGCATTGGGCATTTTATCCAAGTGCTAGAATGCTGACTGCAGTTAGAGTGCTCTCCTCTGATCTCCAGAGGGCTCCCAGGGCCTCTGAAAAGCCTAGCAGAGCTGTCAGGATCTTTAAGCTGCCAGCCTCTCCTGACCCTCACCTAGAATCAGCAACTATTGAAGAGAAGCAATTCAAAATTACATGCTTGCTTTTCTGTATTTGCATGGTTTCTTGGGGCTCAGTGGGTAATTTTTCACTACCTTGTTCATTTCTATGTATTTCCATGGAGACAGTTTTTATGTTTTTGTCTAGATTTTTAAAAATGATCCTTGTTGGGAGTATTGATGAGAATTACCCCATCTGCCATTGCTAAAGGAGGACGTTCTCTTTATTTTTCCTTGTTTTAATTTCAGAATGTTAACATTAAGATTTATTTTATATTTATGTGTGTATGTGTGCAGGTGCCTGAGGAGACCCTGGAACTGGAGTAACAGGTAGCTTCCTGTGTGAGTGCTGGGAACCAAACTTGTATTCTCTGGAAGAGCAGTGTGTACACTTAACCTTGGGCCATCTCTCTAGCCCTCAGAATGTTAACTTTAAATTTTTTGTTTATGTAACTGCATAGGTTTTAGGTATGCATATCTCCCTCTGCTCTTCCTGTAATTACCCTTGTACTCACACAGGCCAATTAATTAATTAATTTCTAATGATGTTAGGAATACCCCAGAACCTATAGTTAAATATTTTGTCAAAGATTTGTTACAGATATCCTTATATAAACATTATTTCTTTTTTTAAAGATTTATTTATGTATGAATGTTTTGTCTGCATGTATGTATGTGTACCAGGTACATGCCTGGTGCTCTCAGAGATCAGAAGAAGATATTAGATTCTCTTTGGAAATGAAGTTACAGGTGGTTCTGAGCCACCATGTGGGTGCTGGGAATCGAACCTGAGTCCTCTGCAAGAGCAGCCAGTGTTCTTAACCACTGAGCTATCTCTCCAGACCAACACTGTGTTCTTTAACTCCTATTTTTTGTTGAGGTGAAAATTGTGTTTCCAGTGGTAGTTTCCCACTTTCGTCTCTACTTTCACTTAGGAAATCTCATAAATTCATGCCTTTAAATTCATCTATATGAATCCACTCACTGTCTTTGGTTTACTATTGTTGTGATAAAACACCATGATCAAAAGCAACCTGGGGAGGAAAGGGTTTATTTGGTTTACATTTCTTGAGTCACAGTCCATTGAGGGAAGCCTAGGCAGGGACCTGGAGGCAGAAACTGAAGCAGAAGCTGTGAAAGAACACTGCTTACCAGCTTGTTTTCTGTGGCCTACTCAGCCTGCTTGGTTNTACCAGTCAGGGCCACCTGCTGAGAGGTGACACCACCTCCCACACCATTAATGAAGAAGATGCCCTCCAGGTTTGCCTATAGGTAATTTGAGGCAGACATTTTGTCAACTGAAGTTCCTCTTCTCAGATAGCTCTAGCTTGTATCAAGTCGATAAGAACTAACCAGGGCGTTTAAAGAGGATGAAATCTGTATGTATGGTGTTCTGCTTGTGATATCTACTTATGCCTCAAGACAGCAGCCTAAAACTGANCTCTTTTCCTTGTTTTACATTTACTTATTATTTTTTTTTAAAGATTTTTATTTATTATGATACAATGTTCTGTCTGCATGTATCCCTGCAGGCCAGAAGAGGGCACCAGATCTCATTACAGATGGTTGTGAGCCACCCACCATGTGGTTGCTGGGAATTGAACTCAGGACCTCTGGAAGAATAGTCAGTGCTCCTAACCTCTGAGCCACCTCTCCAGCCCACATTTACTTATTTTTATGTGTGTGCATTTGAGTGCATTTCATGGTACATGTGCGTGCATGCGTGTGCGTGTGTGTGTGCGTGTGTGTGTGTGCAGCTTGGCAAGAGTTGGCTCTTTCCTTCTACTGTGTGGGTATTGGGGAATCAAACAGAGACCATCAGGCTTTTTTACCCATGGAGCCATCTTGCTGGCCTGCTCATGGCATTTCTCTCAACATCTGGGTTTCCTTCACTGTCTTCTATCCTAAGGTGTTTCAGTGTTCTCCTGGCTTAAGAATTCTCCAGGTACCTTTGGTTCTTATACCACTGGCTCTCTTATGTAGTCTTGTTTATTTTAGGTCAGAAATGCTTCTTGAATCTTTCCACTTTCCCCAGCCATACTGCACCCATNCTGGTCCCAGCAATTGTGATGGTTTGCTCTGGTACGCACTGTAGCTTTTCAAGGTTACCCTAGTCCTTTCTTCTCTCTCATGGTGTGCTGCTTCCCTACTTCTAATTCCGTTTCAACTCTTAGTAGGCAAGACATTTCAAAGCATGTAGAACTGAAGTGTGTGTCTTNTTGTGCTTAAAGGGGCTGAGGCTTTGCCTAATTGAGCTGCCTGTTCACTGCCAAAGCAAACCCTCCTCTTTGCTCCAAGTGAATGGACTGCTCTTTTAGTTCTCTTATTCAGTATATTTCTCCATACTCCCCAATGCTGGATGCTTGGACTGCTCTCTTTATTATGCTTCTTGCTTTCCTGTGTAGGGGATAGCTGTTCTAGCTATGATCTTGAAGCACTACACCTATTGAGGTAACAGGTAATTGTTACACCTGCCTATGACTTTGAAGTACATGCCCCTGGGGTGTGGCTACTTGGGACCCTTAAGACCTGGGATGCGTGTACGAGGGTTTCTCTTCCAAGCCTACATATATTTTTACATACATTGTAAAGTATTCAGAGTTTTATTCCATCTGAATCTGTCTTATTGTGAATTTGTAATCATTTTTTGACCATTGATTTAAACTACAGTGTGGCTAGGACTGAAGCTGCAGCCCTGGCTGCTGGCTCAGCTTCCCAACATGGTGGAGGTATGTTTACCACCAGCTCTTGGGGAGCCATGCTTACCGTTGACTCTGAGAAGCAGTGGGTCTATGCCTCCATCCAGCAGCATGTATCATAGCCCAGAAACCTTTTTTTTTTGGGGGGGGGGTGTACTAGCAAAAGCTAAATCAATCATACAGTGCGCTGCATGGCTTAGAGAAACCTCTGTGTATAGCGGTAGGAACCCTCCATGATGTAGCTCAAGCCTGCACACCATGGCTTCTCTGTATCACAGTTTGTCTGAGAAACACAACTAGGAAGCTGTTTTTAGCTCCATTTTAGAGTCTTTTTTAAAGGCTTTCTCAGGTTTTGCATGGAAATTCTTGCTACCATGTGTGGGTGCCAAAATGTAGTTGGAAGTTTTTCTGTGTCCTGCCCTGTTCTGCAGCCACTCAGACCCAAGTAAACACACAGAGGCTTATATTAATTATGAACTGGATGGTCTGTGGCTCAAGCTTCTTGTTAGCTAGCTCTTGCAACTTAACTTATTTCTATTAATCTAGAAGTTGCCACGTGGCCGTGGCATTACCGGTCTTCTGGCATCTTGCTGCTCCTTGGGTGGCCGCTTGCATCTCCCCTTATTCTCTGTTTTTCCTTTTACTCTCTCTCTTGGATTTTCCTGCCTGGCTCCATTCTATCCTGCCATAGGCCAATGCAGCTTTATTTATTAGCCAATGGGAGTAACACATTCACAGCCTACAGAAAGACATCATACAGCATTCCTGCCTCCTGTTCCATGCTCGGTGTAGGTTTTCCTTTCCCCTTGCACAGGTTGTTCTCAGGAAAGCATTCTCTGACTTCTCAGATGTTATCTGCTAGGGCTCTCATGATGTCATGTACTTCTCATCCTTAGCTCTCATCACAATTTTAACAATAGAATTAACAGTACTATTGGAATGTAAGGTATACTGCAGATCTTGATTGATTGCTAAGTCTCTAGCACTCAGCATAATCCTTGAATGTGATTGGCTATTTCTTGAGTGTTCAAATGTCTGTGAACAGCAGGAGTCATTTGAAGGTAGAGAACTAGATCCTTGACTTTTCCCAACTACTCAGTCCTTAGCCTGATTCTGGTTCTTAACAAATGTGAATGAAATTAAAATTCTGTCAGCTTAGAAATTTGATTCTTGAAAACACTGGATCTGAAAGAAAATGAGCTAGAGTCAAGATGGAAGAGCCTCAGCATTCCCCTCCCTGCTGTATCCTGGCTCACCAACACCACAGACACTGTAGGGAGCAGCACCAGGTATAGACAGATTTTTTTTTTTTCAGTCCACAGCATTCTGTCCCTAAGCACATGAACTTTGTGTCTTTCTCATACAAAATGCATTCAGTTCCATTCTGTTAGCCCCAGAGTGATTTTTTTTTTTTTTGTGAGCCACCAGCTCACAAAAAAATGACAGGGAGACTTATTATTAATTATGAAAACTTGATCTTAGCTTAGGTTTGTTTCTGACTAGCTCTTGTAAATTAAATTAACCCATTTCTATCAATCTAAGTGCTGCCACGTGGCTTGTGGCTTTTACCTCTCCTCCTGCATGTCGTGCTTCCTCTGCATCTGGCTGGCGACTCTACTGTGCCTAGGTTCATTTCCTCTTCTTCTCTCTCTGCCCAGAAGTCCCACCTAACCTCTTCCTGCCTAGCTATTGGCCATTCAGCTCTTTATTAAGCCAATCAGAAGGTGCCTTGGCTAAGACATATCTTCACAGTGTACAAAAAGATTATTCTACAACAACCAGGAGCTGAAGAGATACTTCAAGATGGAGCCCTGCCCTGTCCTGGAGGCTTGCAAGGAACATTCTGGCTGCCAGACTCAATCTGAAGGATCAAGTTGAAACTTGGTTCCATTGGTACAGACACAAATTGGAACAGAAGCACATCTGTGAGCATGCACCCCACCCTACCTGGCTCAACCTGGTGTTTTCTTCCAAAGCATTTGACTATCACTGCCTACAGTGAGAATGGAGGAACAGCCTTCCTGCCATCTACAGAGGAGTTGTCCTTGCTGCTCAGAGAGTACAGCTGCTTTTACTGGGGCTGGGAGTGTAGGACCCAGCTGGATCCTCCAAGGACACAGGAAACCCCCCCTTGGGGGGGCTCCCTGCAGCTCTGGAAGCCTTGAAGAGGCTCTCAGTCTCTCCCTGGATATCTGGTACCAAGGCAGATATGGTATGTAATACAGTGCACCAGTCTCCAAGGATTCCTGCATGCTTAGGGAGGACATCCTGCATAGCCTACAGGACCACATCTGATTCCCCAGTCTGCAAATCCTTGGTTGCAGCTTTCTTATTTTTTGAGGGGGCTCATGGGGCCCAGGCTTCACTCAGTGTAGTTGAGGATGACATAATTCCTCTGCTTCCACCATGCCCAGCTGTTTTGTTTTGTTTGTTTGTTTTTTGTTTTTGTTGTGTTGTTTTGTTTCTGGTCTGGGATTTGGAGCCTCCACCTCACAGGTGCTGGGCTACCCAGGCAGTGGTGGGAGGCTTTTGGTTGTTGTGCTTTTCTCATGTGAGATCTCTTCTCTTCTCTTCTCCCTTCGCCCTCCCTTTCCCCTCCCCTCTGTGTGTGTGTGTGTGTGTGTGTGTGTGTGTTATTTGTGTTTGGGTCCCCTACTCTGCTTTGAGGCAGTTTCAATCACCTCCTAGTGTTAGCTTTTTGTTTATTGATGCTTTTCAACTTGCTTGTTAGGGACTTATTGGGTTTCATTTCTGTCAGTGGTAGATTGATAATAAACTTATTTATAGAAACCTAAAAAACTTGGATTCTTACTAGACTACTTTAGAGAGTAATTTTAGGATAGAAAAATATGACTGTTAGGAAATCACTATTTCCATTTGCTTATAGAAATCACTAGACTTTCCATTACTACGGTTCACTAAAGAAAACAGTTTATAGTTTTTCCTCCGACAAAATAGTTAACTAATTAAATACTTTATGGATCCTTTGAAGTGGTTATTGTAGCTACCAAATCTATTAAGTAAGCATTTCTTTCATAAACACATTCTTTGCAAGTGTTAAATTGTTACTTTACATTTTAAATTGAAACTATAAAATCCATTATTCTAATTTATTATGTATAAGAATGACTTATAAAACTGCTGAAAGTGTAGTTTTAGGACCTTGCTTCTTCCACTCCTCCTCGTCTACCTCCTTTTTTATTTTCATTGTTGACCCTGTATTTTTGCATGTCAGGGCATTTATTCACCCGCTTATGATAGTGTAAGAGTGAGCATTGCTATTCCCTTCACAACAAGGCTCTTAGGATATTGTTTGTGTATATCCTCATCAGTCCCTTGCTTAGCCACTGAAGTGCAGAATCTCTTCATTGTTCTGGTTTATTATCTGCAGTGAATTTCCCTCTCTGCCTGCCCTGCTGTTCTTATCCAGCTCTCCTCCCAGCTCTTTCTATTGGTTTGGGATGAGGAAGAAAATGAGGTTTGGGAGCAAATTGTTACAGGCATCGTAGAGTTGGCGCTTTCCATCTGTTTATCTGTAGCTCAGAATTAGTCTTTTGTAAATGTTATAATTCTGTAATAAAAGAGCTGCCACTTACTGTTAATTATTGAAAGTTTTCACATTAATTTCCCTTAATCCCCCAAATATTTAAGTTCCTATTATCTAAGTAGAAACAATCAGTATTATAATGTACTTTTTGGTTTTACTTAATAATTTTAGAATATGTGAATCTAGGATATTTGCTCATTAGGAATAAGCCAATAGTTACCTAATGCTTCTTTCTGTTGTACATTGTGAAGAGAAAAAATTTTTTGACCAATATAATACAGGTTCACTGGAGAAAGTTATTTCCCTCTCTGCAAGGGAGGCAGCATACTGTTTTATAAAATCCTAACCAGAGTGGATCACTGAAGTACCTAGCATGTTCTCCTTCCTTCAACAGGACTAGTTTTAAACACTTTGGAGCATCCCATTATGCCACTGATGAAATACCTCGTTTCATTTTTGAAGAGTTTAGTCTGGGCTGCCTGCCAAGCAATAGTATATAATAGGAATGGTAACTGTCTTCAGGCATTCACTTAAGCAAATGGAGGAATTTACTTTTCAGTGTCTTCCAAGGTCTATGAGGATGCACACTTATTTATCCCAAGAGTCTGAAATTCACATGTGTTTGTTCAGAGGTATGACTCTGGAGGAAAACACTTATTGGTGAGTATGAAAATTATTATATTACATTTCAGAAAAAATTATGTTTAAAAATTCTTTTTTTTCTTTTTTTAAAGCAATTATGAAATCTCTTTGTCTGTGCTGACTTCTTAACAGTAGACAGTCCCAGATGTTAAAGTCAGCACAACAAGAGAAAAACCTAAATCCTGATAAGATGAGGATTTTTTGAAATTAAATGCAAAATAGTTGGGGCAAATGTTGCTGCGAGCGTCAAGGTTAGGTCATACAGTAAGAAGATGAAGCCGGAAATTCTTCCTGTTCTACTGTGCATGCAGTTTGCCTCTGTGCAAACCCAGGACATAATGACGTTAGGTGCCAGGAAGTAGCCCTTGGAACTTAAAGCAGCAACCCATGTGAACTGGAATACACACTGTGGCTCTCACCATTTATTTGATTGCAAAATCCTTTCTGTTTCTAAATAAAAGCTATGCCTTTCAAACCTGTAAGTCTCTATATTGGCCACTCAGATTTTTTTTTAAAATGTATTCTCCAGATACCAAATTGTTCATATGGAATGAATGTTTATTCTGGAAACAGCAAAACAAGAATGATAGGAAGATTGGTTTCAGAGACTAATTATATCCTCTGCCTTAACATGCCTTCTCTTTTTCTCCCAGCCAAAGACTCTTAAGATACACAATTGATAGTTAGTTGAAAAAACTTACATAATCGTGTGTGTGTGTGTGTGTGTGTGTGTGTGTGTATGTGTGTGTGTGATGCAAAAGCTTTTAANAAAAGAAAAACCAGCCACACAAGTAAGTGGTGGGCTTTATGGGAGTTAACCATATTACATAAACATTTGCCATAGCAAAGGCCGCTGTGAGATTTCCCTCACTGCCCCATGTGGCTTAGTGTTGCTGTGAGCCATGTCTTAATGGTGAATGGACATTCAGGATCTGTGAGGAAGAAGTCAGTATACAGGAGGGCTTTGGTAGGTTGTAGAGTATTTGCTCAGTGGTCAGTCACAAATACTTCACTACTCTGGTGGTCCTTCTGCCTGGAGGATTAGGTATGTTATTGCCACCTGACGGCTGGCATCTGTTTCACTGCACCAAATGAAGCAAGGACCATGGGCACAGTATATAAATAGTGGTGACGGTTGTTAGGGTGGAGCATAGCAAGAGCAGCTTTGTATGGACATAATTGAAAGAAGAGTGAGAATGTGTACCTGTGCATTTGGCCTTGCCTCCTGTCTGATTCTGCCAATCCCTAATCTTTAGGACCTACCTCAAAATTTCTTGACACTACCTTTTAGTATATGGGAAGAGAGAAAACACCAAGAACAGAAAGTTCTATCCTGTATGCGTGCTATGTGGTTGGAGTCAGAGTTACAGTGGGCCAACAGACAAAAGTCCTCACAGTCATAAAAAACATCTTTTTAGGGGAGATAGACCATACTCAAAGGGCTGTGCTGCATGTTGAGTGATAGCTTAAGCCTCTCCCGGGGCTGTGAGCTGGGGGTGAGTGTGTTAGGGAACATGAAATTTGCATGTTCATAAGTATGTCATTTTTAAGAGTAGAATGCATAACATTTACTTTTGAAGTGGTTTAAAATAGGACTGTTGAGGAAGACTCATTTTAAAAATGGTATCAGAGTCCAGGCTTACAAGAGGTCAGGGAGCCACCATGGGGAAATCTGGGCAAAGGAGGATTTGTGAGCAGATCCTGGAAGTCACCAAAACAACTTGGGCTCTGAGTGAGAAGGAAAGCCATAGGGGGATCCGAGCAGAAAGGAGCACAGTCTCAGTTAATTCTTTAGAGAATCTCTCTGGCTCCCTAGTAGAGGATAAGAGGGGGGCAATGATGAGTCAGACTAGATAAAGGTTATTTGAATAATTTAAGCTGGAGTTGATGGTGGTTTGGACCAGGGTAGTAGTGGGAGAGGTGACAAGTCAGATTACAGATCTATTTTGAAGGTAGATCCTTTTGATGGGTCAAGTGGGGGAATAAAGGGAGCTAAGGATGACCTTGAAGTTTGTAGACTAAGAAGCTTGTAAAAACAGTTGTCATTTACTAACAGAGACGAAGAAGGTGACAGGAAGCAAAGGTTTCAGGGCAAGACCAGTGAAGATGTAGGCAAGGTGCTGTTCCTTCTGTGAACTCAAGGGTAGCGCAGAGAAAGGTACTGGATGTACAGTGGTNGTTATTTAATTGATCATTTGCACAATAAGTTGGTAAATTGTACAAATAAAAGCTGTTTAAATGATTTAAATTTGTATGATGGTCATGTTGTAATTGACTTTTTTATATAAGGAAATATTGCCAGAAAGGTTAGTTTTCCTANGATCACAAAAATTTAACTTTATGACAATAAGTATCATGATGTTCTGATAACTTTGCTCTGCCAGTCACAAAACTGACATATAAGTGGAATTCTCACAATTTATATAATTGAGCAAAATAAATTCTGCTCTGCCTTTACATTGTATAGACAACCATAAAACTAACAGGCTTCTAGAGAAGTACAGTTATCTCGATGTTTGATAAGGCTTACTTAGGTTATTTCTTCAGCCTTTGATGTACTAAAAGTGTATATTTTAATGTAGGCTTTGAATTTGAATATGCATGTTCAAATTTTGAAATGGTTATGAATATAATTTATTGTTTATAAACATTCTTATATTTAAGAAACTCCTTTATATTGTTTACTTCATGGTAATTTATTCTCTGATCAGTTGTATCAAGGGGAAAGAAACTACATTTACAGTTTTGTTTATTTTTTTTTGAGACAGGGTCTCACTGTGTAGCTCTTTCAGGCCTGAACTGCCTCTGTAGACCAGGATGACCTAGAACTCACAGGATCTCTCTGCCTCCCAACTGCTGAGATTAAAGGTGTGTGCCACCACACCTGGCCATTTGTACATTCTTAAGTATTTCCCTTCTAACATGAGAATGTATAATGTTTATTTACTTATTTTAGATTTGTTCTATTTTTAATTATGTGTAGTCTTGTGTATCTATCCAGGGGTATGTGCATATGAATGAGGTTACCTGCAGAGGCAAGAAGGATCCATTGGATCCTTGGAGCTAGAGTCACATGCAGTTAAGAGCTGCCTGACCTAGGTGCTAGGAATTGAATTCAGGTCCTCTACCAAAGCAGTACAAGCTCTTAGCCACTGAGTCATCTCTCCAACCCTTATGATGTTTATTTTTGAAACAGAAATACAGGAATGAGAATACATGTGATTGAGCTTTGACATTATTGTGCTCAGTAGGGTGACATCTGCATATTGCTATTAGCAGTGTAAAAGTTCAAATCCATCAAAACCACCTACTCTGGAAATCATCCTGAATTCCTCATATACTTATTGTCAGCACGTATTAACTGAATGTAATTTTAAATCATGCTTTAACACCTGTTTCTTCATTTTAAATAATTTTGTCTAAAATATTTAAGATTTCAATAAGTTCAAATAAAATTTTAAATAAAAAAACCAAACCACCTACTCTGTTCTTTAAAGTTTTACACGCGGTTTATCATTTTCATTCAGTACAGCAAAAGAATATCATTTATTGTATAAATTCTTAAAACATTTAAGATTTCTTAAGAAATTTATCATCAGATGAAGTAAATATTATGGACAGGTTAATATGGTCCTCTTAAGTAATAAGAGGTGCATGTTAAAGGTTGTATTTACTGATTTGTGGAGTATGACTGTTCACTTTCTGTAACCTTGGCTCTTTGAAGCGTTACCCTTCTGACCTCTCATCTGTATAAACGGCTCATTCTTTCTGGTCACACAGGAAGTCCTGCATGTTGCGAGCGTGGAAATGCAGCTAACAGCTGCAGTGTCATTTCTGACCATTCTGCAAGAAGAATCAATGTCAGTCCACACCTATGTACACTCCTTCCTGCAAGTCATTCTCCTGCACCTGGAGCACAGGGACACAGGTCAGGGCTGAGCGTACTTAATTACATTCTTGTTTATGGTGTTTAGCAAATGGCTGTGGTTCATTTGCCATCTGTGGGCCCAATGAAAATAGCTAAGGTCCCTCTAAGAAATACCCCTGGGAGAGAGAACACACTAGTTTCTCGGGTTCTTCTTTCCTTAGATGTTTGTCTTTACATTTATGTTCACAGGTTATCCTACAGTGAAAACAGAATACCTTGGGTTAGAATCATCTCCTTCAAATTATTTTTCAGTGTTTAAAATTTTCTAACGTTAGTCAAGACAAAGTTGTAGAAAATGTCTTAGAATAGTAATAACAATAATTCTTGTTTTGTAATAAAATGTGATTGCGGCTGTTAATGGATGAGTTGAGAGTGCATTTGCACCTGAGATGTTTAACCTAGCATGTTGTGTCTGTGCCCGTTAGGTGTCAGCAATGCATGGCTGGAAACACTTCTCTCTGCAATAGAATTATTACCAAAAGAAACCCTGAGGCATGAGGTAATACTGTGTTTTTTCTC
>LZPO01008213.1:0-10459 GCA_001675575.1 Neotoma lepida | reverse complement strand
TTCAGAAAATGGAAGGAAGAAAAATAATTTATGCTTCTGTAGTTGGCTGCTTTTAAGTTTTTGATATATGTCCTTCAGATTTCCCCTGTGTGGTTGCTGCTTGTCATGTCAGTCACCACATTGAATCTGAGCATGGTCACTTTTTATTGAGCATTATTTCCTGTGTGTGGCTGCAAATTATTTTGCTTCTTACATGCTGGAAGCCATTTTCAGCCTTAAATTTTACTATCAAAATAAGGCAGCTCTGTAGAGCTTTTCAGTTAGTTTTTTAACTGTAGCATCCACAAAAGTGGTGTCACCTGGTGAGAGGACATTAATATTCTTAAGCTCTTCACTAAATATGTGAAATGTATTTTTATTAAAGTTTTTTTTTTATTGAAAGTAGTGTTCCACTGGGGATGTGGCTGAGTTGGTAGACTACCTGCCTATTGTTCACTAAAGCCTNAGTTTGGTCCCCAGGTTCATATGCCTGCCATCCTGGCACTCAGAAGGTGAAAGGTAGGAAGGTGAGGAGTTCAAGGTCCTCCTTGGCTACATTGTGAATTTGAGGTCAGCCTGGGTTACCTGAGACCCTGCCTCAAAATCAGCAACAAAAACGGTGTTCCAGTTTACTTTGATAGGTTAAAGGCATGACTGCATTTTAATTGGAAATTTTAAATTATACAGTTGACTGTTTTTTCATATTTATATCAAATTAGTTATATATTTTTTTCTTTTTTGAGACAGTTTCTCTGTGTAACAGTCCTGGCTGTCCTGGAACTCACTATGTTGACCAGGCTGGCTTCTACACACAGAGATCCACCTGCCTCTGCCTCCTGAGTGCTGGGATTATAGCAGTGTGGCACCACAGCCCAGCTAGAGAGCATCTATATCATTTATTTACTTATTTATTTATTTATTTATTTATTCATTCATTCATTCATTCATTCATTCATTCATTTATTTATTTATTTTAGAGACAGGGTTTCTTTGTGCAACAGCCCTGGCTGTCCTGGAACTCTTTGTAGACCAGGCCTTGAACTGGCTGGCCTCGAACTCACAGAGATCTGCCTGCCTCTGCCTCCTGAGTGCTGGGATTAAAGGTGTGCGCCACCACCGCCGCTGCCACCACCACCACCCAGCTGTATCTTTTTTTTTTTACTTGTACTTATTATTTAGAAATTATCTGATCCTATTCTTTAAGCACTATTTGCATATTCTATCTCTGCCATCTTTTGTTACGTTTGTACATATTTGTTTAAGATTATTCACAGTTGATTATTTGCCTTTTAATTTCCAATATGGTTCATTCTGTCCCTCTTGAAAGGTTTTAATATAAATTAAGATGACAGACTAGAAAAAACAGGCAGCAAATCTGTCCTCTAGCAATCTTGAACATTATCCCTGTATATATTTCTTTGCAAACATACCATGGTAAAAAGTTATTCATTGAAATATCCCCCACTGATTTTATTGTGTCTTTGTCCTTATTATAGTTTGTCATTCTATCACAACACCAGAATGCTCTTTAAAATGGCAAGTTTTATCCAGTTATAAGAATGTGTACCTGATGGCAAGTATCTAGCCATCACACGTACTGCACTGCTGAGCACCATGTAGAGACATGCTCTTTGTGTTTTTGAAGAGCAGTGTCAGTGTAAACATGAATGAGGCAATCGCTACTCAAGATTGCTCAGCATTTTTAGCATGTGATCTTTGATAGAATCCTTGGGATGAGAAATAGCAAGGTTAAGATGCTAGAATAACAGACCACTATTCATAATTCCTTGCAATGTGCCATGCTATTGAATGTTTGAATGCCTAGTATATGTATATGTATAATATACATGTGCTATATGTATAATATAGCACCAGACTTTGGTTATTATGTTCATGTAACAGAATTTCCTAAATAGATTTTTCTATATTTTNAGGATAAATATAAAACTCCCTCTGAAATAAAGCTCAGAGTATCTGCTAACTAATTTGCTTTTCTCTGTTGAAAATGTATGTTCAAAATTATCTTCATATGCACTCAGATCACTGTGGCATTTGCCATGAGCTTTTACTTCAGTGCTTTCTCCTAATTGGTTTTAATTGCATAGTTTGACATCTTTACCTTCACCAAGAAGACAAAGAAAGTGNTCTGAGTTAAGAGTGACCATGTATCTCAATTGTAATGTATGTTATTTAAAAGTATTTAAAACATGAAAATATTCTTTGAAGACGTTGCTGTTAGTGACAAGAATGTATAATACTTCCTAAATTTATTCTCTAAATTGTTTCCTTTTAGATTCTGAATCCACTTGTTTCCAAGGCCCAACTTTCCCAAACTGTCCAGTCGCGTTTAGTTAGCTGTAAAATTTTAGGAAAACTAACCAACAAATTTGATGCCCATAGGTGAGTATGTGTATGTAATTTTTATCTCTTTTATCAAATTAAATCGATTTAAAATATGTAATGGCTATGTCAACAATGATTACTTCTGTATTATTCCACATTACTCACAAACTTAACCATTTTAGCTGTATAGACTTCTCAGACAGAAATCTACTCCCTGGAAGCATTTCTTCTCAGTTTCATGGATTTTCAAGATCAAGTCTTCCCAATCCCATACCATGTTTTCTTATGAAGATAAAATAGCATTATCTTGGGACTTCCAAAATTGGTAAACATGACATAAAGATAGGGTTTCTTACATCACCATTATGAATTCCTTATTTTGAATAATTTCATAACAGAGCGTGTCTATAGTGTACAGCTGCTCTCTACCTGATAACAGATGACACATGTTCACACTTGATGTGTTGTGGATTATAACATGAGAGTAAACATCAAAGCAGAAGTGTATTTTGACTGACAGTTTCCAGAGTCAGACATTGCATTACTAAAGCCTTTTGAATTAGCTATTGACATTTAACTACTGGGACAGATACTGTTATAAGTTACAAGTAGCTGATGATGACATTCAAGTTTAATAACACATGTAAAAATGCATTATAAACTGTTAAACCTAATGCTAAAGTGTATGGTTAATAAGGCAAGTAATGATTTTAAAGAATATTTTAATATTATTCTTTAACAATGTCATATATATGTATATATACATACACACACTCATATATATAAAGCATATCTAACCCAAATGCCTCTTTACTCCCATTAAGCCCCTCCAGACACTTCCCTTCCTACTTTCATGCTCCCCCCATAGCCATTAGTTGCTAGTAGCTCCTCAGCTAGGGGTAGAACCTCATGTGTCCCTTTCCCACCCGTGCTGGACTGTTGTCTGACTTTTCTTTATGCCAGTAACCATAGCTGCTGTAAATTCATGAGTCCAACAGCCATGCCATGTCCAGAAGACAGAATTCTACAGCATGTCTCTCTCCATCTGTGTTTCTTACATTCTTTCTGCCCTCTCTTTCTCAGTGTTCCCTGATTCTTGTAGGGCTGTCCAATTTAGGGTTGAATACTCAGTGGGAATTTACCCTCAGTACTTTGACCAGATGTGAATTTTGTGCTAACTTCTGCTGCTGCCAAAAGAAGCATCATTTTTAGTTGAGAACAACACTGCATAAATTCTTATAAGGCAGTTTGACAACTGTTCATTTAGCAGAACAACTATAGTAAGTTTCTACCTGAGGCTTATACCCTCCCTAGGTGTGGGCTTTTGACCAGATTTACAGTAATAGGCATGGATTCCTTCCCATTGAACAGAACTAAAACCCAATCAGAAATGTTACTTTTGCACCAGTAGTCACATCTTGCCTCATAGGTCAGTATTGTGGCATACAAGATCAACCACTGGGTAATTCTATTGGTAACTTTTCTCCACTGGTCACCTGCTTGTATCTTCTGGCACCATGAAAGCTAGCCAACAGGGTAGAAGTTTTGATGTCAGTTATGGCTTGATTTCTCTATGTCCTACAACTAAAGTATGTTGTGTCTTAAGTAATAGGGTCTTACTATTTAATTATATGGGAAGCCAAGAACAATAGATATCCCACATTTGGCACCAAGATTTTCATTTAATAACCCATGTCTTCTGTGGAAAGAAGTGTTATATACCCATGCAGGGTTCTGCCATTCAAACTCCTTTATAAAAAAACTGTACCTTAAAAATTACCTGACAAAACAGTGGTTTTCCTTAAAGCTTTTCCATGTACCTTAGTTTTGGTTAACTCACTATCTTAGTCAATGTTCTGTTGCTGTGAAGAGATGCCTTGACTATGGCAACTCTTATAAAAGAAAAGCATTTAACTGGGGTTCACTTACAGTTTCAGAGATTTAATCCATTATCATCATAGTGGCAAGCAGGAAGACATGGTGCTGGAGAGATAGCTGAGAGTTCTACACCCAGGTTTGCAGGCAGCAGGAAGAGAGAGAGACACTGGTCCTGTCTTGAGATTTTGAAACCACAAAGCACATCCCCCAGTGACACACTTCTTCTAACAAGGCCACACCTCCTAATCCTTCCCAAGTAGTGCCCTGAGGACTGAGCATTCAAACATACGAGCCTGTGGGGATGTTCTTACTCAAACCACCACACCCACCCTCCACCTCATTATCCCTCCACTCTCCTGCTTCAATCCCTGCTTAAACCTTTAATTCTCAATATTCCCTCCGTTGTAATTTCATACTCTCCTATCCCCTCCCTCAAGGCCTCTTCCTCCCCCCATCTCACATGCCTTTTCTGGCTTCCTGATTTCTACAGACACGCCATATTAAACATACACATCTATAAATTCAAAGATGTTCTCTCTCATATGTGGTAATTTTGAGAATTATTTGAAAATATTAGTAAAAATGTTATCTATTTACATGTTTTTTTTTAAACCTGTCTTCCTCAGCATTAAAAGAGAAATACTTCCCCTGGTAAAATCACTCTGTCAAGATGTGGAATATGAAGTTCGATCTTGTATGTGTCGGCAGTTAGAAAATATAGCTCAGGGCATTGGGTAAGTGTACTTCCAAGTCCTTATGCCCCACAGTCTCATTTCCAGATTGTGAGACAAGCATATCCTGCTCATGTATTCCATGAAAGTGTGCTATTCATTTCTTTATGTGCTTTCTCCAAATGATCATAGCACGCCTCACCTAATATGTCTACAGTAAAAGAGGTAAGAGGGGTGTGTTTAACATGGCAGTAGATCTTCAGTTAATAGCAGTCTCTTTCTTTCTTGCCCTGGTTATTCAGTTATAGTTGTAAGCAGCCATATCCAACAAGAGACATGTCCTAGCAGAAACCATGTCTAGAATACAGTTGAGCTTTTCTTTTGGATGACCATATCCTGGCTATATTTTTAAGTGTTTTAGGTGGGTTTGCTGTCATTGAAGTGTGTCACTGTGCAGTTCCAAGCTCTATGTGCTCCTGGATTTGTGGTTCTTCTTGCCCTTTGGGGACATACTGTTCAGGAAGTAGAAACATAGGACAGGCAGTCTACCCTCTGCTTAAAAACAGCTCCCAAGTCATATCTAAAAACCATCTTGGGAAATGGTTTTTGTTTTAAGGATTTTAAAGTTGGTGGAGAAACACTGGTGTCTCATTTTTAGTAGATACTGCATTGATTTCATCTGTTACTGGTTATTGTTTTTCACAGATAAAGGTAGTGAGCTTATGGTAATGGTGGCTTTGGAAAGCTTTGGGATATTGCTAATAGACTCAGGGTATAGTCATGTACTTTGTGCTGTGTCTGCTAACCAGTTCTTTTATTTTGATCTCAAAACTATTTTCTGATAGGTTTTCTGAAGCTACATCACTCTTGTTGGATCACTGTGGACTATAATTAACTCAGTCTCATTTAAACCTATGCTTATGAGTCAGAACCAGAATTTGATTGGACAATGTACTATTGCCTTATTCACTTTGAAAAGATGTAAAATATGTATTTTTTTTTTACCACCCAACTTTTTTTTTTCTTGCTTAAAAAATGGGAAGGCCAAGTTCCTTAGTTACAGTTCTATTGCTGTGAAGTAACACCATGAGCAACTTATAAAAGGAGGCATTTGATTGGGGGCTTGCTCACAGTTTCAGAGGGTTAGTTAATAGTCATCATGGTGGGAAGCAGACAGGCATGGCACTGGAGCAGTAGCTGAGAACTTTACATCCTGATCCACAGACAGCAGGCAGAGAGAGAAAGAGGAAGGGAGAGAGAGACAGAGAGAGAGACTGGGCCTGCTATGGGCTTCAAAGCCCACCTCTAGTGATACACCTTCTCTAACAAGGCCACATCTCTTAATCCTTCCCAAGTTCCAACTGGTGACCAAGCATTCAAACATAACCAAACCACCACACCAAGTATGTTCAAATTAGTCGTCCCCAAATTAATTTGGNATTATTCTTTAAGGATTAATTTATGAAAATAAAATTANAGAAAATATACCAACTTTAGTAGATTAGAATCTTTTAATGAACCAATTTTCTTGATCATATATGCACATTTATTTACTGTTGAGTTCTTTTGTCCTATTAAAATGTAATTATAGGACTTTTCATGGTCTGATAACTGAAAAGTAATGGTACCTTATTTCTAATTGTGTCAGTCAGCTTTCCATTGTTTTACAGATGCTGGAACAACTTATGGGGAGAGGAGGTTTATTTGGGGTCATCATTTGGAGGTTTTTCTCTTGCTTTTGGGTCTCTAGGTGGGCAGCACATCATGGAGAAGAGTGTGGTGGAGCCCAGCCATCACTTCTTGACCAGTAAACAAAACTGAGGGAGAAGAAGGGGCTTTCTGATTCCAGGGCATGTCTGCAGTGTCTGGAGANCTCCCAGTGTGCCCTCTGTCTTCAAGTTCCCATTGCCTCCTTACAAGAATCAAAAAACGAAACTGTTTTTGGCTCTAATGAAAAGAAAAATTGTCTCCTTAACATTTAAAATTATTTAAATTCTCACTAATACAATGTGGCTGAGGATTTAATGAGGTGACATTCTTGAGATGAAAAAGCTGTGAGAATGAAAGTTTAATAAAGTTAAAATTAACTCTCTTAAAAATTAAAATAGGGTAGCAAATTCAAATGCATAGTGAATAGTTGTACACCATCATTCTCTGAGTTCAGAAGAGAGAGATGAATGTATGAATTGCTTAGAGGTATGCCGTTAGATGTTTGATGGGGGAGGAACTATCTACCACATGGTCAGCTGAGGTTCCTGATGATGCCCCATCATACAACAGATGCAGCAATTATAGACAGCATAGAAGAAAACGTCTTTCCAGTGTGAGGAAACTGNAGGAACACACTTTTGTTGAAGGCCTTTTGTTTTGTTTTAATTAATTAATTAATTAGACAGGGTCTCACAATGTAGTCTTTGCTGGCCTGGAATTCACTATGCAGACCAGGCTGGCCCCAAACTCAGAGATTCACCTGTCTCTGCCTCTCCAGTGTTGGGATTAAAAGGTGTGCTTTACCCCTCCCAGCTTTTAATTTTTTTTGAAGATTTATTCATTTGTTTATCCATTTATTTGTCTACTGATTTTTCTCTATTTCAGGGGTATATTCTGCCTATATATTCTTTGGCCTACTCCATGTTTTACTTCTTNGAGATGGTCCCACTGTTCAGCTCTGGCTGGCATAGAACATACTGTATAGACCATGCTGGCCTTGAACTCACAGAGATCTACCTGCCTCTGCTATTTTTTTTAAACTCTGTCAATATAACATACTGGTATAATTGATGCTGTCTTCCATATTGCATCTAGGAAAGCTGGCTATCTGTTAAGACTTGCTTTTACCCGAGTCTGGACCTTGTCATCAGTAGGAATGAAGTGCTGACTGTGTGCTGTTCATCACGATGTTCTAAATGNTATTTAGTCTCTAAAAGCATCTTTCATCCCTTACTCTTTTTTGTGTAATATCCTGTCATTCTTCTGTGTGGAAACTAATTATTGTAATGTTATACTTCAGATGATTAGAAAAATAACATATGCCCCAAAATCTAGATCAAATGATTTTGCTTGAATTTTGACAAATACTTATAATAATTTTTTTTAATTAGCTGGAACATTTCCTGAAATTTCTTTAAAATAGAAAATGATATAATTTATAATGCTTAATATAATGTCCTTGTCATTAAAATTTCTATAGCTAACAATAGTTTACAGGAGAAATTAGAATTGGTTTAATCGTGAAATTATTATTAGTATTTCTTTATTTAAATATTTTTAATTGAGAATTTCACAGGATGTATTTTAATTATATTCCCTCACCACCCCCCATAACTCCTCCCGTATCTACCCTGTATTTCTTGCACCCATGGCTGCTTTCCTAACCAGATGGCATGCTTGGGGAGTAGAATGGGGCGCTGGGACCTGGTGGGCTAATCACGTGCTTCCACTGGACTCTG
The DNA here is from genome assembly GCA_001675575.1 of Neotoma lepida. Lineage (NCBI taxonomy): Eukaryota > Metazoa > Chordata > Mammalia > Rodentia > Cricetidae > Neotoma > Neotoma lepida. The sequence continues at coordinate 2,139 of LZPO01008213.1, read as the reverse complement.
CTGCAGCTTTGCTGTCTGACTTACTTTCCTCTACTGCTTATTGTGCAGGACAGAGCTGACAAAGAGTGTGGTGCTCCCCGAGTTAGTAGAACTCTCTAGGGACGAGAGTGGGAGTGTGCGGCTTGCTGCTTTTGAAACCTTGGTTAACATGCTTGACATGTTTGATACAGGTAAATCTGCATGTGCAGACATCTTTATTTCTGAAAGACTATTTTCCAAGTTTTATATTACTAATAAGGAGCAAAGACTGATTCAGAATGTTTTGTTTAGAGTTTTATGATTCTTCCCTTTTGGTGTCTTCCATGCTTCTTCTCTTACCCTCCTGGAATCTAGTGCTGCTATAAATTTCTCTCTTTCAAACTTAACTGANGGCCTGGAGAGATGGCTCAGAGGTTACGAGCACTGACTGCTCTTCCAGAGGTCTTGAGTTCAATTCCCAGCACTCACATGGTGGCTCACAACCACCTGTAATGAGATCTGGTGCTCTCTTCTGGTGTTCAGGCATACATGCAGGCAGAACACTGTAAACATAATAAATAAATCTTCTTAAAAAAAAAACCTTAAAAAAAACCTAACTGACATATGTAGAAGTTGAATTTGTCTTGAGAAGTAGCCCTTAACTTCCTCAACTAACTGATGTTAGGTCCTGATTGTAACATGTCTAAATGACTGTAACATGATTATAACATGCCTAAATGAATTCTTTCTTAATAATATTTTAATGCCAGAAATCTGGTCATGGGAGGAGAAATTTGGAGTAGATAATTCAGTGGGGATGTGCAAGAAGGCATTTCTTGTTCTTATGCAAACCAAGCCACAGAACAGCTAGCTGCTCTACCAAGTGTGTACCCAGGCCTAGATTGGTGTCTAGATCTGTACAAGTAGTTCATTTGTAGATATTAGCCACCATGACAAGGTAACACTTGGAGGGCTAAATGTCGAGACAGAGGTGTGTAATTGTAGGATTGGGTTCACTGGGACTATCAACATTTTGTCTGAACTGGGAGAGCCTCTGAAAATTGTTGACGTATAGACAATAATAGTTCAGAGTGATCATTGAGGAATATGAAAATCACAGGAGCAAAACTGCACATAATTGGATGAATCTTCCTGCCTTTAATATTGGGGGCACCCCCAGGATCCAGACTGGAAATGTTGGCCTTGGTCTTTCCCCCTTCTCTCCACTGGGCTCTGTTTCCACAGACCTTACTTTATTTCTTCCTGCTCTTCCTCCTGGTGCTCTGACTCCAGCACCTCTCTAGCCTTTCATGCCTACTTTCCTCTCCCTGATATTGCCTCTAGTTTTCTTTTTCCCTTCTCCTCTATTTTTGTCCTATACAATTTCTAGGCTTCTTGTAGTGTCCAGTTCAAATACATTTTCCTCTTATCTTTTCAGATTCCTTATATGAGAGCTTGGAAGGTTATTTAGAAGCTCACACAATCCTGTGTGTTTTGCTAAAGTTTGTTGGAATTTACCTATGTTCACTTGTTTATATATTGTGTGTGCCTATTCNGGTGCTGTAGGCACAGAACTGGATGGTTGGAACAAATAGCCTACAAAGTCTAGACCATCTATGAAACCAGCTTTCAGACCCCTGCCTATGCCATTCTTTAAAATGGTGACCTCAGTGTCTCATTATTTTGTGGGTTTGGTTTCTTTGCTGGTTTGTTTTTTAAGTTCTAAGACCATTTATTATTCTTCATCTAATGAAACTTATCCCCCTTCATATAATGCTTGCTTTGTTAAGCAGTCAATACTGTATGGATTTCATTTGATAACAACTGAAGATAAGGCCCTAATTGTGATGTAATAGCAGTTGTAATAGCAGTAACATTCCTGCCCCTGTTATAGCTTCTTACCCCTAAGTACTGATGCACGTCTGATAGCTTAATCAAACTGTGGGGGTTTTTAAGAGTACCTGGAAGGGAGACTTAAATATTGCTAATCTGTCAGAAGCATATATACTTAAAGAGTTGATCAACCTCTAAGAGCCATCTAATTTTATTGTTAAGCTAAAACATAAAATTAAGTAGAGAGGTTACATTTCAAGCTGACTTTGATTAAAAAAAATAAAGTGAAGTGTGTCATGGGATCAATGAAAGAGAATTAGAAGTTTCCTGGGCTGCCATCTGTCCACT
>LZPO01008212.1:66775-77321 GCA_001675575.1 Neotoma lepida | reverse complement strand
GGGCTGAAACATGACTCCCTTCTTCAATTACATCTTCAACAGCTTTCTGCTTTTGATGCTCACCTTCACTCCCTGACCTTGGCTGTCCTTGAACTTTGTCTGTAGACCAGGCTGAGCTCAAACTCAGAGATCCACCAGCTTCTGCCATCTCAGGGTTGGGATTAAAGGTGTGTACCACCACATCTATCTCTAAACTTTNGTTTAATTCCTTTTCATAAATTGGAAACTTAGCTGGGTGGGATCTTGCCCTGAGATTACCACTCCCTTTATTCTATTTCTTAATTTGTTTATCTCCTTGAATACAGAATTTAGCTTCATTCCACTTTCTGCCACTCCTTTTCTCCTCAAACGTTTTTTTCCCTTGCTCAGCTTGCTCCTTTTTATTATACAACCTTCATTAGCATTAAGACTAGTAGCCACACAACAGAGTCTATACTCAGCTATTTTAAGATTTCCTCTGCCAACAGAATTAGTCCAAAACTCTTCACAAAGACTCTTCAGACAAGGGCAACAAGTAGCCATATTCTTCACCAAAATATCACAAGAACAATCTCTAGGCCGTATATTAATATTCTTTCCTGAAACCTCTAGAGTTAGCCCCTCCCTCACAGTTCATCAAATCACACTCAGCACCACTGTCTTCCTTGCTCCTACTGGTATGGCCCATTAAGCAGCACTTAAAGCATTCNACTGCTTTCCTATTCCCAAGTACCAAAGTCCAAATTCCTCCAAATAAAATCATGGTCAGGCCTATCACAGCAATACCCCAGTACCTGGTACCAACTTCTGTCTTAGATAGGGTTTCTGCTGCTGTAAAGAGACACCATGACNACAGCACCTCTTATAAAGGAAAACATTTAATCGAGGTGGCACTTACAGTTTCAGAAGTTTAGTCCATTATCATCATGATAATGGTGGCATACAGGCAGACATGATGCTGAATGATTCTTGATCAGAGGGCAACAGGAAGTGGACTAAAACACTGGGCAGTATCTTGAGCATATATGAAACCTCAAAGTCTGCCTCCACAGTGATACGCTTCCTCCAACAAGACCACACCTCCTCCAACAAAGCCACAACTCCTAATAGTGTGACTCCCCTATGGGGGCCATTTTCTTTCAAACCACCACAGGCAGGCATGGGCTCAAAGATCCAAATGGATTTTTGAATGATAATGAAGATAACTGAGGGAGCAGAGGCAAGAAAGCATTTTTACCCTTTTACCCAGGGGCAATGGCACTCTGAATAGAGCCCTGTGTCCCAGCCTTCTGCAGTGCTAAGGAAGGCACTGAGCTCATCAGGGAATCTTCTCTGATTCTGACCTTAAATCCTCCACTCTTCCCCAATAGTTGATTACTTTAAACTGAAACAGTAATAAAATTTAGTCAAGTCATAAGATTTAGGAAAATGATTTATCNCAATGTGAAGTATCAATCTAGATAAGAGAGATATGTTAATATTAGTTGACNCTTNATATTTCATACTGTTTCCCAGCATTGATTCAGCTATAGCTACATTAAAACATTTCAGTCAAACATGTCACCAAATAATTATGTTTACTTTGTAGCCCTCCTACATCCAAAAGGAGCTTGAATTGGCTGTAATGTAGGAGGCTTAAATGTGATTTAATTCAGGGATAAAAGCACAAAAAGACACATAATAGAAACACTTAGGCTATGAGGGCATATAATAATTGAACAAAACTCTTAAGCTTCACAGTTTCCCAGAACCCAAGGGAAAGTGAGACATGCTGGGTGACCTTCAGTATCAAACTTTGAAATGCTTCACAATCTGAAACAACAACAACAACAACAACAAAAAGCTAATTTTGTTTTCTGAACTACACAATAGATTTTGTCTTCAAANTTTTTTTAATTTTGTATGAATTGAGTACAGTCACATATAGCTGGAGTCCCAGATAATTTGAGAGGCTACAGTGGCAAGTTTGCTTAAGCCTGAAAGTTCACNGGCTGCCAGGGCAACACAGGTAGACACACATGAAAAAAAATAAAACAAAACAATATTGGTTTGTGTATTGACTATACTACATCTCCTTTTGTTTATTATATAGTCTGAGAATAAAACCCAGAGCCTTGAAGATGCTAAGTGAGCTCTGAGACAGCACCAGCCCCTACTGCTATTTTAGTTCCTACTCCTAATTCTTTTAAAAAGTAACCTTCATTTTTGAAATGAGGTTTGACTGTAAAATATTATCTTATTTTACTCTAGCATTCNCCACCTATCTTATGGTATCAATAGATATGATGAATGATTGGCATATGACATCTAGGTCTCTGTAAGTGTTTTATGATATCAACCAATGATAAGTTATCAGAAAACACATTTCTCAGTGTATCCCCATTATTGTGCAATGAATGACTGTGTTTCTTTTAAAAGAGATTTCTTCTGGCCTTTTGATATCTGCTATCCAAACTGATATCGGTGGTAATTTAAAAACAGGAAGTTTCACTTGATGAAAAACTCCTGTGCTGTATGATATTGATGACTTTGTCAATAAATCACAAATCCTCAAATTCAGGGATGGGTACCTAAACCAAATTAGACCAAGAACTTGAGTTTTGAAACAAAACACCAAGACCTATGGCTGAATCATCTGGATAACCAAGCCAGAGCTGAAATGTTCCTTGTGCCTCTGTTGGCAACATTCTCTAAGTTCTATACCCTACCAAGTATTGATTCTCTCTTGTTCCATGGATCTCCTATCCAGAATCTACTTTTTCATTTTCCTTTTTACAGACTTAAATTACTGAGTTCATTTCCCTTTCATAAAATAAACTTATTAACTGACGGGATTCCATGATTATAAGTCATGTTTTCATTACAGTGAAAGTCTAGGANGTACCTTAGAGAGGAACCCCTCATCTCTCCCTATCCCTCACTCAGTCCTCCTCCTATACAAGACGGCCTGACCAAGGAGTCTGAAAAGGCATGAGTACACACAGTACAAACTTTAGTCCCATTTTCTTTNTATAGTAAGTGCTGCTGAAAAAAAAAGATGTGGGTTTGTTCTGTTCTATCACTGATTACTTCTCTGTGTGTCTGCTTCCCTCCCTTCCTCCCTTCCTCCTCTTTCTCTGTCCCTGCAGGTGCACATGCTTCTAAAAGCCAGAGGTCAACCTCAGATGTTGTCATNCTTGGGTTTTTTTCTTTGTTTTTGGCTTTTGAGACAGAGTCTTTCACTGGCTGATACTCACTCATTGAGCTATGCTCTCTAGCCACTGAACCCGAGATATCTGCTTGTGTCTGCCACACTAGCACTAGAATTACAAACCCATGCTACCATGCCTGGCTTTTTTACATGCATGCTGGGGATTGAGCTGTCTCATCAGTCACCACTGCTTGTTTGTTAATCGTTCTAGCTGGATGTCAAGAAGAGCATCAAAAACACACATCCACCATATTANCCTATTGTTCATGTCCACCTTGTATCCAGTCTCATAATGAATCTACTTCTTGGTTATTAATCTGTGATTTTTAAAAAAAAACTGACAAAAACAACCTAAGGGAGAAAGAGTTTATTTTAGCTTACAGTTCTAAGTTACAGTCCATCATGGTAGGGAAGTTAAGGTAATAGCAACTAAAAGGAGCTAATTACTTCAAATCCATAGTCAAGAACAGAGAGAAATGTACGCATACATACCCCTAGTGCTTAGCTCACNATCTTCACTCTTGTGCAGTCTATAAACCCCTGCCCAAGCAATGGTACTGCCACAGCAGGCTGAGTACTCCACATCAATTAATATCATAATTAAGACAATCCCTCACAGACATGCACACAATCCACCCTGATAATCTTTCATTGACACCAGGTAATTCTAGGTTATGTCAAGTTGACAATTAAAACAAACTACATAATCTATAGAATCCTCCTCCTTCCCCTCCTCCTCCCCCTCCTTTTCTTCCTTCTTCCCTGCACCTTTCCTCCCTCTCTCTCCTCTCTTCCTCTCCTGAGGGACCTGACTTACATGGAAAAATAAAACAAAAGTGGCCATTTTTACAATCGTGAAAAGTTTGTGAATAAGCTGAAAACTTCACAAATGAAAAAACTGTGGGCTGGGAATTGCACAGTGTGCCCACATAGTGACACTAATTCAGTGTTTAGGGAGTTTAGGAAAATAGGTGGGGACAATAGGGTAAGCAGGGACAAGTCCTGCTTACTGTTGCCTAATGTGCGTGTTTTGTGGCTGTAAGGATACTGAGGTCGGATCTCTTTTTCCCTCTGTTCTCTCTCTGTTTGTCATAAGGAAGGATGACTACAAGAACTAGATTGACAGAATGTGTTCTCAGAATTCTGTCAATGACTGTTCAAAGAACAAACACTGCGTTATATTGTTGGGAAGATCTGTGTTAGCATATTTTAACATAGTCAAATTTTGATGTCCATGTATAACTGTTTCAGAAGAGATCCTATCTGAAAATCAAGGCTCCTGGAGGAATCAAGAGCAGTGTCATTGTACAATTGCAATAGCTATTAGTATGAAAAGTACACTATACTTATGTCTTTTTTTAACTTTAATCTTGGTGTTTAGACCTTATGCTTTCACAAAGTACTAACTGTTTCACAGATGCTATTGATTCACAAAATGAATAAAGATATACAGTAACTCTCTNTTCTGTCATTCCTCCATATACAAAGCTTAGTCGCTTGATCCAAAAACTTAAAAATGAGCGCAGTTCCCAGGACACACGTAGCCAGGAGTCATATAAATCTGAGTGCACAGATTCATTATATATATTACAACTNCTCTTAGGCTGCATTTTAATTTTAGTAATTTTATACAAAGATATTAGGCATCGGAAGGTTTTAGGCATCATGTGTAAAGATGCAGGTTTTGAGGACAGAATGGCTTGAAGACAAGTTAGGCACTTAGTCAACCTGCTTTCAAACTCTCCACCTCCCTCTTGATGTCACCACTATTCTTTGAAATGCTAACAGTACTTTTCAGAAGTCTGAAATATAAACTGTAANTTCACTGTATCTTTAACACAGAGGTCAATAACTTTCGGATTACTCAAGCATCCAAGCTTACTTAAAGTGAGCAAGTGTCACCAGCACACACAGTATCTGAGGAAACAAGTCGCANCATGTGTTCAACTCTGAGAGCACATTTGCAATTCTNAGCTGTTTTTCAAACACCTTGTTTCCAAAAAAAGGAAAATCNTTCCAAGTTGAAGAACTAGAGGCAACATTTGAAATCATCACATGTCTAATCTAAGCTCTGAATTTCAAACAAATTCATCTTAAGACAAAACCTCTAAATATATCTTATGCAGAATTTATCTNTCGNGGTGACAAAAACAGAGTCAATTGCAGCTCCACCCCTGCCTCCATCAATCTGATCAAAGAATANCAGCCAAGTAATAATATTATGATTACAATGAATATGCAACATTTCCCTCGGCATCAGTCATCCATGAGAAGCATAAATCTGGGTTAAGAGAATGGAGATGCTAAGCAAACACAACTTCAAAACCAGCTCTGGGTCCTCTAACCAACCCCATTACTACTCTGCTTCTACAGACACTATGGGTCTACAATCAAGTGTCATTTAAGTATCTCAATTTTGTGAATAACAGTATGCAGCAAATATAAACATGTCCACTAACAATAACAGTGAAATAACATCATAGCAATGACCATCGATAAATATGACTAACCATACAATTACTTATATTTAAGTCAATGATATACTTTGTAGNATTATTTTAATATTTAATCTCCCATTTTTATTACATGACATTTTCATGAAGTTTTTTGAACTTTTCCAGAAGTTGTTTTAGTGAAAGTATGAAAAATAATTGTATTGTCAAAGCTGACAATTCAATATGAACAGTTGTGGTATACAGACTAATTTTATCAAATAGACTTCCCAGTGATAAAATATACATCATAATTGATCCTAGGATATATTCTGGGGCGGTGGGATATCTGTTTTGAGTCCCCTGATAATACCTGTTGATATTGATACAGAAGATTTGATTACATCAAACTATAATTCTTTCCTCTTCTTTTTCTCTTATCTTATTTCTTGCCTCTCTCTCTCCTTCTTCTCCTTACCCCCACTGGAATTAAGGGAAAACCCTAGGATGTTATGACTAACATATAGTACACCTGTTACAAATGAGCAGGAAGGGGCTAGGAACTTCCTTTAAACAAAAAAATAGAGGGTATTAAAACCAATGCAAAGTAAGATCAGTGTTCAAAAGGAGAAATGAAGGTGTGAAATAGACAAACAGATGTGTGAAAATGACTGAGCACACAACCAAAACAGGCCCAGCAGTCAGTCAATGGTGTGTNGATGGTAAAGCCAGGATAAAGCAGCCTTGGCTTGCCAGTTGTCTGACTTTCTCACTCTTGTCAGTGACTTTCAACCCATTAGGAAAAGAGAGGTGAAAACATTTTCTCTGTCTTCTTCAAGATTGTACATTTAGAGTTGGTCTGGGCATACATCTCTATAACTCCATCACTCCAAAGACTGAGGCAAGAGATTGAGAGTTGGAGGCTGGTATGGATGACATAATGAAACCTTGTCTCAAAAAAAAAAAAAAGACAAAAAAGAATATATTTAGCACAACTCATAACACATAGGCTAAAGTAATGCTTGGGTTTGAAACATTAAAATAAGCTTTGTCATTTTGACGGTTGTTTAAAAGACATCTGCTCCCAGTGTCTAACTTCCATTCATAACCAAAGAAACAGTTATGTCCAATGGTTGCCTCTATTCAAGGTCACCGTGAGCAAGGGTGAGGGTCATGTACTTCTGCATCCAAAGTCACAGCCACAGAATGAAGGGGCTGCACAGGAAAGAGCTGTGCTTGCGCCGTGTTGCTGCCCTCTTTGTGCATAGCCCCATTTGGGAGGGATTAATTAACTGGAATCCTGAAGAGAGGAGGTGGCCTGAGGACAAGATTAAATGAAGCAAAGGTTCCTTTGACACTAGGGAAAGAAGGCGTATGAACTGCAAAAACTCTAATTCCTCAAGGCTGAAATATTAACAGCAACAACAAAAAAACCCACACACTCTCAGAGGTACACACACACACACACATACACACACACACACACACACAAACACACACACACACACACACACACACACACACACACACACACACGGAGCCCAGAGAAGCAGTGTGCTTAAGCAGCTGAAAACAAGCTCTCTGAGGTTAATGTTTCTCTGCTGTTCTAGCATGCAAGTATCTGTTCACACAGGAATTGAATTTTAGCTCTGTATTAATTATGCATCACAATTGTTCATATACATGGGCAAGCACACACATGCTTGCACACACACACACACATTATAATGCTGCTATCATGGACTCACCTCAGAATTTTCTCAGATCACTTCAGCCCCTGTGGAACATGATGTTGTTTACTCTCTTGTACCTCATACTTAATTTTCTCTAGAGATAGCTACCTGGAACCAAGCTTCTCCCAAAAGAGAAACTTTTGCCAAGACCCTTCAGTAAGGAGAGAGTAAAGATTTCTATGTTAGTGCCATACAGTGACAAGGTCACCATTTTTCTGACAGTATATATTAGATAAATGGATTATCATGTTTGGAGAATCATGCATGTGGCCATGCCTCACAAAGGTGAGCCAATTCGGAAGTGTGGCTTTTAGGTTGCACAGCTAATGGATACTGACATTTCTTTCTTGTCACAGCTGCAGTTTTGGTGATTACTAGAGGAGCTGGGGAACAAAACTCAGCAGAAATAACTCTGCACTTCCCCCAAGCCCAGCTGTTTGCCCTTGACATCTTGAAGCTGGCACTCCAGTGAGCTCCTTGCCTCTGAGTGCAATGCATGAAATGTAGGACCTGAAGCATCTATTTATCAAGTTTGGTCACTAAATTAATCTTCCCCTCTGGCCAGCTATGAAGTGGAGCTAATGAGGATGGAGTGGAGCTGAGTTGGGACATAATTTTGCCACAGGCTGCACCTCAAGCTCTCGTTCCCTGGCAATGCAATCAGGACAGCTCTCTCCTGCCATGAAAAGGCCATGAAGCAGACCTATGCCTGGAAAGGATTCAGGCAACTTTCGCTCCCCAACCCCCGCCTCTTTGTCTCCTAAGAATTGGAAGCCTGGCAGTGTGACAGCTTGCCTTCCACAGCAGCCGCANAACACTTGGACTTCTTCAATGTAAATCAGCCCCATATTTCTTGAGTCCCTCCTTCCCTCCTGCATCATGTGTGTAAGACCTATCTGTAAACAAAGAACAATCTCTTCTAGATACCACACAGTTAGATGGAGTGACACCTGCAAACATTCAAACAAATATATCTAAATATCCAGGTCTTGGTAAATGCTGTCATGGGAGCTGTGGCATGATCAAATAGCAACCCCCAAGGTTTGATACTCAGGGACAAGGTCTCTGAGTATCAGTCTAGCTGAGTCCTACCAGCATCTAAGATGAAGTAAGGAGGGAAGATGCCTAGTCGGTTAATAAACCACTGTTTTCTGCTTAATCTCTCCCAATGTTCTCAGGTGTAATATTTCTTTGGTGGGGCATAGCTATTAAGTGGCTTTAAAATGTTTAGCCTCTGACACCCCAGAAAGGATACAATGCAAGGAAGAAGATACAGATTAAATTCCCCCAGAACTCTAGAAGCTTTGTAATGCTGAGTATATGACTTAGCTTCCATGAGCCTGTTTCCTCAATAGAACAAATAAGTTGGTGTAAGGATTAAATCACAGAGAGCTGAAGTTGTCCACCATGATTCTTGCTCACAGTAGACGGGGATGGAACTGTTCAGGGTCCTAAAAAATGTTCATGAAAGGAAACCCCATTGCTGACCCATAAGAAGTTGATTCTACTGATGAAATAGACATTATTGCAATGAATATTTTAAAGATGAGGGAGGTGAGCTGTGAGGACCTCTGAAAACCCATTTATAAAATGGGTAAAAGGGGATTTATTCTCAATCCTGGCTTTTCTACAAAGCTAAGCAGCTAACTCTGTATCCCAGCACAACGCATGCAGGGGAGGGAGTGTCTGGCTCCTCAGGTGGAACTAGAAGCCACACGGTTATTGGGTCCTCACCATCTCATCTTCCTCTGAGCAAGTCACAAAGGAAAAGAGGTACCATCCTAATCTGACCTTTCGTTTCTGGTTTCTTCTCAACTCATGTGGCACACATGGAAGATTTATTAAGAAAAGAATTTGCTGGAGGGAACATAGCCGGTATGAGCTTCCTATTAGCCTGTGCAGCGAGTGGTTTATCACACACAACCACCCCATGACAGATTAGATGTAGCGATAGAGATGGCTTGTGAATAGCATTGCACTTGGTCACTTACCTCCCAAGAAAAGCTGCCTTGGTCAAGATGATGAAAACTTTGTCTGACAAATCAGCAAAGTGCAAAACAGCAGAAATTGAATGAGCTTGTTCATGGAAAAGCGTTCCCAGTGTTATATATTCCATTGAGACTGTCTAAGGAATTTCTGTTTATAAGGTAGGTCATATATAATTTTTATATGTAAATGAACCAGTTAGAGAAACAGTAAAGGGAAAGGACTGAGGAGATGGCTCAGACAGTACAGTGCCTGCTATACAAACATGAGGACATGGATTTGGATCACCAATGCATAATAAAATCTGGATGGGTGTGGTGGCATACACACATACATACACACAGAGAGAGAAAGAGAGACGGAGAGGTGTGAGAATGATATTTTTCATCCATTTGGTCATTTTGTCTGTAAAAACTAATTGGGCACTCTTCTGTGCAATGAGGATATAGCAGGAAACACAACAAATGACACAGCATACCATCAACACAGTAATCATAGTGGTAATACATCCTGAAGCAGCACTATTCAGTACAAATATTAAATATCACTCACATATTTGTCATTTTGTGACCTTAGTTTGGAGCTTTCAGCTCTTACCTAGATACAAGTATAAGACAGTATGCTCTTTAATCAGCTACCTAATGACTAAATCTTACCTGTTCCCTATTTTCTGTAGCTCATTGTGGAAATGGAAGGAGAGGGTAAGGAGTAAATATAGTGAAGGCACCAGGAGTCTGCCAGGTATATTTGTAGGGTGGGAGTAGGAGGCAGAACATTGCTCTCTGCCATTTTACTTACAGAGGCAAACCCTGGCAACCCAAAAGTAATTTTTCTATTATCATTCTAAGTAAAACCACCTGCTCTGGCTTTTAAAAATCACACAGCACATTTTAAAGTCAGATGGAAACACATACATAGTCTGAATTTCTACTCCTTCCATTAGCATGGATAATCAGGAGTTTACTATGTGTGTTCAATCAAATCTAGCCCCAAGTGAGCCCTAAAATATAGCAATTACAGACATTCCTCCCACTCTTGCCCTGCATAATAGATCCTGAAGGAGAAAGGGTGTTGAAGCCNACAGCAGTATACTTCCTAGAGTGTGTGGGTAAAGCTGAGAAGGGGAAACCCCTCTGCACAGGTAGGTGAAAGGAACCAGAGTGTGTTGCTGGGAGAACCAAGACTCAGTCCTTTGGACATGAATGATGATGCCAGGAAGGAGAGGT
>LZPO01008212.1:55252-66655 GCA_001675575.1 Neotoma lepida | reverse complement strand
ACACACACACACACAGAGAGAGAGAGAGAGAGGGAGGGAGAGAGAGAGATCTGGCTAGTTACTTCTTTTCTCTTCTAAAGGGATTCCAGGGCTTTGAGATAACAGGCCATTCTGAAACAGTACTTAGCCAAGGGGAGCTTCGAACACTACCCAGTAAGAAAAGATAAGAAATAACAGAGTGAGAGAGACAAGGACCAAGGCACAGTCCCAGGCTGTCAGAGCTCTGTGAGAAGGAACGGCGGCATTGTGCTTGCATTTGTAGAAGTGACCCTCTTGCTATTGCAGTCTCAAAAGAAGCCCCCTCTGTTCACCTTCTCATTAAAATACCCTCTCCAGAAAAAAATGCTGAGACCACACAAAGCAAGACATTCATCACTAGGGCAACCCATGCACGCAGTGGAAGCTGGCGGGTACAAAAGGCTTGCTTAAGGCTTTGTGGGGAAGCTGCTCTCTCTGCCTGTCTCGCTGTACTTGAGATTTAAACAGTAGACTTGGATGGAAATCAAGGTTGATATTGTGTTTGCTTGTTCTAGGTGTACTTAGGAAGAATGAAATCACCGTTTAATTTAATGTTGCTTTGTAGAGTAGGCAACTTCTTTGGTGGCAACCAGGCACCAAATTTTAATTTATCAATACACTACCATCAACCACAGCCCATCCCATTTATAACAACTAAATCAATGTTACTAATTGTCTTCAAGATGGCTTAGATAGATACTAAACCTGTAAGAACTGTTCAGATACATGTCTTCTCATTGCCGACCTACCTGCTCCTGCCCCCTCCCCCTAGACTACCTCTGCCNGTCCTTCCTCACCCCAAGACCACACACACCTCCATGGACCAGCACAAGTTACCTACCAGTAAATCAAACAAAATGTGAAATGCCAGAAAGCTCAGGCTACAGTGCAATTCATACAAACACAAAATCTTCTGCAAGTCATTTTTGTCATGTGTATTTAAATATGCATAAATACTTGGAGCCAGGAATTTTTAAAAAGAAAAAAAAAAACCTCTCCATTCAGCAATGACAAGGGGCAGACGATCTTCTAACAAAATCATTACAAATTAGTGTTTACCTGTGCAGCCTCGAATTCCCCTGGAATCCTGACAGACCTCTTTCTTTACCTGATGGTGGAATTAAGCTACTACATTTGGCTACAATGCTAATATTGTACTTCAGCCTTATTTTAATTTTTGTTAACATGGACTTTTCAGAGTAATATCATCCCTTGAGAAATCATCTTTAGCATATTAGGATCTCAAGCAGAAAGTCCTTTGTGGACGCCTGGGGCAGTTTGTTAGATACAGGAGTTGGAGTGTGAAATTAGACCCTTTTCCCTTTTTCATGTCTTCTGAAGTCAGGGTAAATTGGTTTTTATCTGTTGCATAACTAGTCTTTCTTTTTTATCTCAAATCTATAAAAAGCACCTAAACAAGAAATATTTCAAGGTATGAAATGGATTTTTAAACTTGCTAATGTATAATTGTGCAAATGTCACTAGACATGTTCACATACCTATATTTTTTAATAATATTCAACTTCTATTACCCTCCTTCTCCCTCCCTACTGGTAACCTTCCTCTGTAGAATAGTTCCCACTCTACCCTCATGTCAAGAAGAAACTTAACAGCTAGTGTGGTGATGCATACCCATAATCCCAAAATTTAGGAGGTGGAGGCAGAAGGATTGGGAATTAAAGGCCAGAATCAACTACATAGTGAGTTTAAGGCCAGCTTGAACTAGATGAAATCCTGTCTCAAAAAATAAAAATAAAAAAAAGAAAGAAAAGAAAAGAAAAGAAAAAGAAATTCAAGAGGAATTTCAATGTATTTAGCTAACTCTTTCACAGTTCCCAAGAGAACTAAGGGGTCAGGAAAACAATCCCAGAGGTAAGACTGACTGACTAAGTTTGGGTCTTGTCTCACAAAGGCAGGAATGTTGAGGGATCAGTAACCATAATGGTGCTATTGAAAGGCTCTGTGGTCCCTTAAGAAAAGGGACCTTGCTTTAGTTAGTTTTATGTCACTGTTCCCAAAATGTCCAACAGAAACAATCTCCTGGAAGAAAGATAGATCTGAGCTCACAGTTTCAGAGGGCTCAGCCCTGATGGTGAAAGGTGAGGCACAACTGTGTATTTCCCATCACTGTGGCCCACGATGCCAAGAAGAGGGAACCAGTGCTCCTCCTATTTTCTCCTTTTATTCTTTTCAGACCCCTCAGTTCAGAGGGTATGACAGCCACACTGTTGGTGGGTCTTCTCACTTCAGCAAATCCTCCCTAGAAGTGCCCACATCCATCCATCCATCCAGACATGTCTCACTAGGGGTTTCCTCTAAACCAAAATATCCCATCATGGAGGAAGGCTTTTGAGATTCAGGAAGCTTAGAAAGTTATAAGATTCACAAGGTGATAAAGAAGAAAACATGTGTGGGGAAAGGGGCTGTCCAGTGGAGGCGGCCTACAAGTGGAGCACAGGTTTCCACAATCGCAGCTCTTGAGAGTCACCACTCGGGCTAGGGTACATTTTCCAGTGATGCAGTTACCTTTGTGTTACTCATACCCTAATAAACTCATGGGTTCACCGAGATGGACATGGATAGAATTACTGCTTTGATCTGCTCTGGTGTGGGAGAACAGACATTTCTTCATATCTCCTCAAGAAACATTACACAACCCTCACCAAACTCTTAGATAGCTTTAACTACTGTCAAGTGGGCAATGAAGAGTAGCCATCATAGGCCTTGGGTATGCAGTGAAGCTTTGGGATATGTTTTAAGAGGGAATGGTAGGTCTCTGCCTCATACTCTTTTTGTCTTTTATACCCTGGCTATGAAGTAAGCATGTACTCTGTCATCTGTTCATATCATTGCCATACAGCACACCTACCTTAGGTCCAAAAGAGTGAGTTTGTCAGCCTTGGACTGTGAGCCAAATAAATATTTTCTGTTTATAATTTCATTTTCTCAGGTATTCTGTTATAGTGATGCAAAGGTACTCAAGATACTGACGAAAAAGACTACTGATTTCTAAGCCCAAAACAAGAGAGATCAAAATAAATACTACACTACTTCTGTTCTTGTGATAATCACTCAGGTGAAAATATATAGGACATAATATTTATCCATCTGGAAAGAGAAGTTGAACATCTCAGAATAGGAAATAACTTGTAGATGTCCACCTAAATAAGGGCAATTTAGGTCATCAATAATTTTCAAGTCTTTGGTCTAAGGAAAACTAAGATAATATTTTAAATTCTAGCAGATAGATCAGGAAGTGGGGGAGTAAATATAAAGACTTGGGGAAATGTTTTCAAGACACTTAGTCATGAAAAGCATATAATATTGATATTATTAGAAAAAAATAACTTTAGGACTTGGGCGTAACTGTTAAAAAATGTTTAAACATACCCAGGTTCAAATGCAATCTAAACCCAAGAGTCCACTAAGAAGAGGGATGCTATGTGAGAAGGGTGGGGAAGACGAGAGAGAATAAAATCCTTTGGAAGAATTAGAAGAGCTTGTCTTAGATTGCAGCAGTTACTACTTTATCATTAAGACAGAAGAAAAACAGGAGAGGTGGATTCTGGAGTTGAGGAATTGGGAGAAAAGACATGTGGTAAGGAAAAGAGTGGAGGGGTAGGGAGGAGAATGGAGAGGTCTGCTTATATTCCCTTGGGAAAAGTGAAGGCCATGATGGTGATAACCAGGAGAATCTTCCATGAGCAGCGAGGGCTCTATGGACTGAAACTGAAGCCAACAAGTTACAGTGTATGAAATAAGTTGGTTGAATAAAGACATACATACTTTTACTTCATTGTAAAACATAACATGCATAGAGGAATATGTATATATACACATATAAAGCATATACATACTACGACAAATATTTCTGAGGTCTCTCTATACTTTACCTCAGATCAAACAGTAAGGACTGCTTGAAGCTTTTACTGGATTTAGTCAATCAACATATATTATTATGTATACTAGAAGGAATTTAATTCTAAAATGTGTTAATATTTTGTCTAGTAGGAGTTCATTCATATTTATTCATTTTCTACTTATCTCTTTTTCTGCTTCCCATTCCTTCTTTCATTCAGGCTTTCCACCTGGGCTCAACTNCTCTTAGAATTTCCTCCAATGATGATGACATGCTAGTTAAGTATACCTTATTTTCATTTGTCTTAAAAAATATACATCATTTTGCAATTATTTTAAATGATTTTCTTCAGCATATAGAACTGTTAATTGACAGTTGTTTTCTTCTGAACAGTTGACAATATTCCAGTTATCCATTGTGCTCAATGCTTGTGTCAAGAAGTCAGCGATCACAGTAACTTGCTCCTTTAAAGGGATCTGACAATGTCCTCTGGCAACTTTGAAAGTTTTATTTTATTCATTAGTGATTTTTAGTTTGATTGTAAAGCATCAAGAAATAGAATTTGTATCTGATCACTTATACTTAAATTAGAAGCACAGCATGATGAGGTGTACCACTCATGGGTACAACCAATAGAATTGAGGTCAGGTTACAATAGATACACTATTCATGGCAGCCATGTGAATCAGCCCAGGTGCTCATCAGTGGGTGAATGGAGTTAGCAAATGTGGCATATGTTCACAATGGAGTATTTGGAGCACATTAAAAAGAACAAAATCCTATCTTTTTCAGGAAAACAGGTGAAGTTAGCAATTGTGTTAAACAAAATAAAGCAGGCTTGGAGAGGTAAGTACTTTACATTTTCTTTCACATGTGGAAAGAAACTAGAAAAAGGACTATTAGAGAAAAGGGAAATGACTGTAAAGAAGAAATAAGTGTGGTTTCTAGGAAGAGGAAATATGATCAAAATACCTTATCTGTTGGATGAAGAGACCATAATTAAGTCCATTCATTTGCTATAAACAATGCACAATAATTTAAAAGTTTCAAAAAATAGAGAGATTTAGATAGCTATTGAAACAAATTAGATAGCTTCTGAATCCCTTAACTGGTATATTTCTTTTAAGATTTCTTTTTCCAAGCCAGGCAGTGGTGGTGCATGACTCTAATCCCAGCACTCGGGAGGCAGAGACAGGCAGATCTCTGAGTTTGAGGCCAGCCTGGTCTATACAGAGAGTTCCAGGACAGCCAGGACTGTTACACAGAGAAANCATGTCTCAAAAAACCAAAAAAAAAAAGATTTTTCCACAAAATATTTTTTTCATTTCCAGGCTACAGGAATGTTTTCTTACTTGTACTCACTTTATATAGTAGATACTTTTCAGGAAAAATGATACGTAAATGATAAACTTATAAATCAAATCATATTTGTTTTTGTTTACTTCAATTTATTTAATTAATTTAATTTAATTTAAATAGAATTACGTATCTTTCATTTTTCTCCCTCCAGTCCNTCCCAAGCACCCTCCCTCAAACTCCCCTCATGCTCCTCCACTCTTAAATTGATAGCTTCTTCTCCTTTGATTATTATTGTTACATATACATATGTATGTGTGTGTGTGTGTGTGTGTGTGTACAAACATATAAATACAACCTGCTTACTCAGTTTTTGTTGGTGTGTATATGGTTTCAGGGATGGTCACTTTGCATTGGATAAGCTACGAAGAGGCTCATCACTGGGAGAGGCTATTTCTCCCGATCTCAGCATCATTAGTTGCCTATTGTTCTTTGTATATGGATGAGACTCCCTGAAAATTTCTCCCTTCCATATTAGCATGCTCATTGGTATTGTGATTGCTCCAGTCTTTGTAAGATGAATCTTAAATGGTCTTATTAATAAAAAACAAACCTGGATCACGGTATTGGGGTGAACGCTGAAAGATCAGAGAGACAGAACAAGCCACAGCCAACTTCACCTTGCCAACTCCTCAGCTGATCTTGTTTCCTCAGACTGCAGGCTTCTGAGTCCTCACCCGAATGAATCTCAGCTCAACTGCTGCTCAATGCCTGAAAGCTTAAGAGGCCTCTAGTTTCTGGTTCTCACGCCTTATACACTTTCCTGCTTCCTGTCATCACTTCCTGGGATTGAAGGCATGTGTCTTTCCTAAGCAAGACATGAAATCTCAGGCCCTGGGATTCACGGCGTGTGTGCCACCATTTTCTGGCCTCTATGTCTATCTAGTGGCTATTCTGTTCTCTGACCCCAGATAAGTTTTATTAGGGTACACAATATTTTGGGGGACACACCACAAGTCTTCTTTATGCAGCCATTCCTAAGAGAGATGCTTTCCCTGCAGAATTCCTGATATCCTGGTTGTTATTATCTTTCAGACCTCTCTTCTGAAATGTTCCCTGAGCCACAGATGCAGTGCCGTGAAGCAGATGCATCCATTGAGGCTGGGTTCTCCATAGTTTTTTGAGCTCTGTATTGCATCAAGTTATGATTCTGTGTGGTGGTCTTTACAACATTTGTTGTAAAGAGAAAATTCTTTTGAGGGGTGGTAGCCACAAATCTGTGAGTATATACGTAAGAGTTAGTACATAATAAGTAATTATGCTGGTCTAGATTTGACAGTAGATTCTTTTCTAAGGTTCATGACGTCATTCAGCCCAGGAAGTTGACCATGTTTCTAGTACCAGGCATCATCCCCCCCCCAGTTGTGCAGTCATTAAGTCCAATTAGACAGATGTTGGTTCCCACCAACATGTGAGTGCTACGTATTGCACCATTATAGATAGATATATAAGTCTATTGGTCATTGTTGTGGTTCATAGCCATTGATGCTGGGTAGGACAACAAATTGCTTCCCTCCCTTGGTAGATTGCATAGTATTTTCTGGTACCTTGGAAGTATGTTGCAGGATGGATAGTTTCAGGTTAAACCCAACTTGAATCTGAGTCCCGTGTCCTAAGTGTGTGGTGTCTTCAGCAACAGGGGCTTACTTTCAACATCTGAGGTCACCCAGGGTTATATCAATAGTGTATACTGTTTTGGGAGTCACCTGCACGACCCTAATCAACCATAAAAAAGAAGTATCAAGTGCTTAGTACTGGAAGTTTTGTTGGTCTGTGGTTCTTGTGGGAAGCATTGTCAGCCCAACTGTATAACTTCCTTTAATATACACACACATACACACTTATATGTATTACAGATACATCTTGGTAAGTATAAAATAACAATTTCTTGAGGGCTTATGTAATAACCTTGATGTTATTTGTCCCTTTACCCTCCTCCTTCTGTATTCACTTGCCTCTGTTCTCCTCATTTGTAACCCCCTCCCTGTTTTTCCATTTCCCATTTCATACCAACTGTATCCTGTAATTCCCTTCTCATGCCCTCTCCCACCTATGGTCCCATTATACTTTCCTAGTTTCTGTTGTTAGTCCGTGTTTTATAGTCACATCTGAAGATTTGGAGCTAGAAACTACAGATAAGAGAGAACATTTGGTATTTGTCCTCTGTCCATTCATTTACCTGCAAATTTCAAGATTTCATTTGTCTTTATGCTGAATAGTATTCCATGGTGTATATGTACCAGATGAATTATCCATTCATCTGTTGAATAGCATTATGTTGTTTCTATTTCCTGGCTATTGTGAATAGGACATCAATGAATAATGCTGAGCAAGTATCTGTGGAGTAGGATGGCAAGTTCTCTGGGCATATGCCAATGAGTGGTATAGTAGGGTCAAATGATAAATTTTTTGTTGATAGATAGTTTATTGAGGAGTCTCCATACTGATTTCCAGAGTGGCTGCACCAATTTGCATTATTTCCAACAGTGAATGAGTGTTTCTCTTTCTTAACAATGTCTCCAGTATTGTTATGAGCTATTTTGTTGATTTTATCCATTCTAGCTGGAATCTCAAAGTTGTTTTAATTTGCATTTTCCTAATTGCTAAGGATGATGAACACTTTTTGAAGTATTTCTTAGTCACTTGCATTTCTTCTATTGAGAATTCTCTGTTAGATACATAGCCCATTTTTAATTTGGCCTTTTATTGCCTTGACTCTATTTTTTAAGTTCTTTGTTCTGGATCATCAGTTTTCAACCTTCATAATGCTATGACCCTTTCTTTAATAGAGTTCCTCANGTTGTGATAATGCCCGACCATAAAATTATTTCATTGCTACTTCATAGCTGTACTTTATCTACTGTTACAAATCATAATGTAAATANCTGATATACAGGATATCTGATATGCAACCTCTGTGGGGTTGTATTGCACAAGTTGAGAACCATTGTTCTGGGTACTATTCATCTTTCAGATGTACAGCTGGTTAAAGATTCTCTTCCATTCTATGAGTCTTTTCTTCATTGGATTGAGAGTTTCCTTAGCTGTACAGAAGCTGTACAAAACAGCTGTCAATTGTTTGCCTTCATTCCTAGGAAAAAAGGGTCCTATTCAGAAAGTTCTTTCTTAAACCTATATCAGGTACTGCCTATGATTTCTTCTGGCAGTTTTAGTGTTTCAGGATTCAAATTGAGGTTTGTGATTCACTTGGATCTGTTTTTTTTTTTTTCGTGGAGTAATAGATGTAGGTCTAATTTCATTCTTCAAGAGTCATCTTTGACTGGTGAGATACTACTTCCATTCCCCCATCCTTCTCTCTGCCCACTGCCATCCGGCAGCTACGGGTCTAGCTCCAGTCCCATATTTTGGGAACTATCTGCCACATGTTCATGTCAAATCACAAAAGCAGAGAAGACATAAATAAACACTTCACTAAACTCCAAGAATGATAACAGAAAATGTTTGAGTGCTGTCCAAGAAAATAAAAATACATGTCTGAACGAAATGATGAAGATAATCCAGGATTATAAAACTAAATTGAAAAAAGAAAGAAAAATATTGAAGAGAACACAATCAGAAGTGGAAATGGAATTGAAAAACTCAATATCCAGATTAGAAACTCAGAGGAAAGCCTTACAAGTAGAATGAATCAAGCAGAAGATAGAATACTAGGACTAGAAGACAAAGTAGAGAATCTAGATGAAATAAGCAAAAATCTTGGAGAATCTTTAAGACCATAAAAAGGGAACATGCAGGAAGTATGAGATACCATCAAAAGGTCAAATCTTCTAATTATAGGCATAGATGAGGAAGAAGATTCCCAAGTCAATGGCATAGACCAGATCACTAACAAGATCATAGAAGAAAACTTCTCCAAACTTAGGAACAACATACTTGTACAGATACAGGAAGCATGTATAACCCCAACTAGACAAGACCAAAAAGAGAAACACCCCATGGCATATCATAGCTAAAGCATTATACGGGACAAAGAAGAAATATTGAAAATCACAAAAGAAAATAAACCACAAGTTGTCTATAAAGGAAAACTCATTAGAATAACACCTGACTCNTCAATGGAAACTCTGAAAGACAGAAGAACCCAAAGCAGAAAATTCCAAATTCTAAAAGACCACAATAGCTAATATAATATGAACCCAGAAAAATAAAAACTATGTACAATAATTGAAAAATTTTAAATCTCATAATCAAAACAGCCTCTAAAAATTCATATCCCACAAAAGAAGAGTAAATAGAATACAAGAAACCATACTTCAAATGAAGGGAGTAAAAAGCTCAATCATGAGGCTCTTGAGTAAAAACAAACAAAGCTATAATTTAATGGAATACAAAGCACAACTAAGAACACAAACCACCTAAAAATATCAAAATAACTGTAATCTATACACACACCTTTCAATAATAACTAATTGTGGGATGCCAGCTCCCACTTTTTCCCAGGTACTCTTGAAGAGAGACAGGTAAGAAATATTTAGATATTTCTTATTGAATAAAGAAAGAAAAAGATAGTATGAACAAGACAGACAGAAACATAGGATAGCTTTGGGAAGACCTGGATTAATATCCACCAGCCCCTTCTGTCTCTTCAAAATGGCATTTTATAGGAATGCCAAGGGGTGGGGCAAAAGACCTTCCCTAGCACAGCCAAGTGCAGACCGTTCCAAATACCTGATGACGATGCACGTGGTCAAGCCATGACCTAATGCAGCCCTGAAGGGTAAAGCAAGCTCAGATCTCACTAGGAAACCTCTGTGGGCCTCCACAACTACTATTAATGGTCTCAGCTCTTTAATCAAAACACACAGTCTAGGTTAATGGACTAAGAAATAAAAATCCATTTATTGTCTATGAGAAACTTATCTTGGCTTTAAAGATAGCACCACCTTAAAGTGAAAGGATGGAAAGAAGTGCTTGAAGCAAGTAGGCTCAAGAAGCAGGCAGGCATTGCCATCCTAGTATCTGACAAAATAGTCTTCACACTAAAACTAATTAGAGGAGATAAATAAGGGCCCTTCATTCTAATCAAGGAGTCAATTAATCAGAAAAATATAACAATACTAAACATATATTCCTCAAACTGTGGTGCCACCGACTTCATAAAAAGCATACTAATGGAATTAAAGACAAAGATTAACACAAGCTCAATAACAGTGATTTCAGTCCCCACTTTCTCCAACATAATTGTCATCTGGACAAAAAATAAACAGAGAAATCTCAGAATTAAATAATATCTTGAATCAAATGAACCTAATAGATCTCTATACAATATTTCACCCAAAGGCCAAGGAATATGCATCCTACTCAGCAGAATGTGGAAGCTTCTCTAAAATAGATCATATGCTAAGACACAAAACAAACATTAGCAAATATAGAATATTGAAATAATTCCATGTGTCCTATCTAACCCTCAAGCAATAAAACTTAAAATTGGCAGCAAGCAAAATGCCAGTAAGTATATAAACTTGTAAAAAGTAAATACCTCTTCACTGAATGAATCAAAGGAAAAAAAATCAAGAAAGAAACAAAAATATTCCTGGAACCAAATGCAAAGGAAAACACAGCACAACAAAACCTCTGAGACACATTAAAAGCAATTCTAAGAGGGAAGTTTATAGCCCTAAGTGTCTACATTAAAAGATCAGAAAGAGCACAAATAAATGACTCAATGATGCTATGCAAACATTTGGAAACAGAAGAACAAACCAAATCCAAACCCAGTTGATGGCTATAAATAATGAAGTCAGAGCAGAAATTAATAGCATTAAAACAAGGAAATATAAAGAGTCAATGAATTTAAGAGCTCGTTCTTTGAGAAGATGAACAAAATCAGAAGACCCTTGGCCCAACNAATCCAAAGAAAGAGAGAGGACCCAAATTTACAGAATCAGAAATAAAGAGGGAAACATCACAACAGACACTAAAGAAATACAGAATATCATAACTTGCATTTCATTAAGTTGGAAAATGTAAAAGAAATAGATTAATTTCTTGATTAATCCAAACTAACAAAATTAAACCAAGAAGAGACTCATAACCTAGACAAACCCATAACAGAGAGGAGATAGAAACAGGAATAAAAAGCCTTCTGACTGAAAAAGAAATCCAGGCCTCGATAGTTTCACAGCCCATTTCTACCAGTCTTTTAAGGA
>LZPO01008212.1:0-27334 GCA_001675575.1 Neotoma lepida | reverse complement strand
GCCAAACTCCACATTTATGAGGCACCATTGTAAAAACAGAAGGATAGTTATCAAAAAGTAGTATGTCCATTCTTGCCATTGTTCTCAGAGAGTTAATATTATATTAAAACCTGCACTCCNAAATAAAGCTATNTTATCCTTATTTCAGTTGAGATCTTTATCTGTATTTAATTAAAGTTAAGGATTCAAGGGTAAATTTTGACCTTCAGATATATACACTCTTGAAAAACATTGATCCCAACTTGTTACTTGGTGACTCTTCCAATTCCATGGGAACCTTACATGTTCTATATGCCACAGACTGGCTTCCCTTTCTCTAATTCTAGAAGACTGAACCAGGTATACATGGTTTTAGAGATATTTTGGTCAGATATAGCTATGCAATTTTATTAAGAGTCAAACTATGCCTTGGATAAAATGTGTGCATATCCAATTAGAAAAGCTAATCTTTGGTTGTAGATTCAGACACCAATAGATTCTGACAATCAAAATAACCAAAATGAGATCTAGCTATACACAGNGGACTTCCACACTGGGGACAGCTGCATATTAACCAACTTAATGTATAGAAATGACTAATGGTTTCATTTTCAAGAGACTGAATCTAGAAAACATTTCTCCAGACACAATTTCCCACACTTTCCATTGACAAAATTCAGTTGGAAGGTGAAAGATCCCAAATGGCTTGAGATAAACAGTAATTGACCTGCATGTGTTCTCACTAGAAGATATTTCGGGATAGTGGACTTTGATATGACACTCCAAGCCTTCCAGAGGCAGTATTCTAAGCAACATGAAGTGTTGACTACTAATATTTTAAGACTGGAATCTAGGACAGCCTTGATTCACAGAACCCAGCCAGAGTCCAAAGAAGAGACATTGACATGTAGCCTTTAGCTGTCAGTGGCAAGAATGTTCAAGGACTTGCAGATATCCTTACTCTGTAATACAGTCATCCCATGGTTTTAGAGATACTTTGGTCAGATGTAGTCATGCAATTTTATTAAGAGTCAAAATATACCTTGAATAAAATGTNTGCATATCCAATTAGATAACAAANAGAAATCATGATGAGTTGCTCTTTTATATAAATAGACACGGGAGTTTTCATGAAGTGATTTTTGTGANTTTGTGTATTAAATAATGCCCTCCCCAAATTCATATGATGAAGTCCTAACCTCTGGTACCTCAAAATGTACCATGGTTGGACACAATGGTACACAAGAGATAATTAAGTTAAAATANNATCATTAGGGTTGCCTCTAATCAAACATGAGTGACATCTGTATAAAANGGATATTAAGATATTCCAGNGAGGGAACTATTGGTCATGATAGATTCTAAGGGACAGGAAGTCACTGTCTTCAGTTTTATAAACCCACTGGTGAGCTCACCACTTGAATGACTAATTTCACACTATCCATACAATCCTGCAGAAGGCCATTGTTCACCTCTGTAGGTTACAAAATAAAATAAAAAGACATAAACATGGGAACAGAATTTGAGGGAGGAGGAGGGATTAATAAGGCTGGAGAAAGAAAGGTAAGAGAGAATAGGGAACCAGAATAATCAGAATGTATTCTATTCATGTATGGAACTGTCAAAAATAAATTCACTTAATAAAAAAATTTTAATTCAAAACATTTTTTATGGCTCATCTATTTCCCTATTCCCTGCTCTCCAAGCCCACATACTCAAAGAATGAGTGTAATCTCCACTGGCCTGTCAAATTTAGGAAGTCCAAAGATTCAACTGTCCTTGGGCTCCTAAGAGTCAATTCCTCTATCTTATTCATCAATATCTACAGTGTAGATTCACACAGCCACTCAAGCAGAAACACTAAGATCATCACTGACTGCTTTAAATTCTTAACGTATACAACCAATTCTGAGTATGGATTATCTTTCTTCTTAATATATTTGGACACACACACACACATGCTTGCATGGGTATGGCTTATCTTTATCATCTAAGTTACTTTAACTATTTCTTCCTAGACACTTTTTTCTTTGTCTTTGACTTTTACTGCCTCCTAATTCATCCTCCATACAGTTACCAAAGTTCTCACTGTAAAGAGAATTTAGGTGAAAACGCTTTCTTGCTTNGAATCCTTTTACAGTGCTACAAGGAACCACCTCAGAGATGGAAAAGTCCACATTCCTTAATATGCAAGGCATACCAGTATTTGGCCACTCTCTTTTCTTGAATAATTCTTATTCCTTACTTCAAAATATATTTTGGATGCCACTTTGCCAGAATGCTGCCTGATTCCCTTCCCAGGCTGATTTCCCAACTTCTCTAACTCATGTCCTTTGTAAGTACTGTGACTGGCTTCCCCACTGTTCTTTCTCCTCTGGTTGGCAATACANATGTTCATCTCTCACCCAGGGTACTTAGCTATGAGAGACCAGCTATTTTATTTGATATCTTGAACACATAGTTGCCATTTATCAAATATTAGCTAAACAGATAAAGTTTTCCATATTATTTAAATTTCACTGGAATTTTCAACTAAGTTTTAAGGGAAAAAAAACAGCTATGTGTCTCAGTGCCCTGAAGTCACCTGGAACCACAGGCAGCCTTTTCCAGTGTGGCCTATAGCCATACCCAAAGTAGCAGACCCACTAGTTTGGAGAGAAGGTCTTGCTTGTTGGCTGACTTAAAGAAAACAAGTCCAGAAGCCAACTCAATGGTGACAGTGTGAAAAATCATTACCCATGTTCAGCACTGGAAGTANTTCTGGTTGGTGAGAAGCAGCAATACAAAGCTGTCTGTCATAGTTAGGGTTTTNATTGTTGTGAAGAGACACCATGACCACAGCAACTCTTATAAAGGAAAAGGTTTCGTTGAGGTGGTGGCTTACAGTTTCAGAGGTTTAGTCCATTATCATCATGGTAGGGAACATAGCAGCTTAGAGTATGGTGGTGTGCAGGCAGACAAGGTGCTGAGATTCCTACATCTTGACTCACAGGCAATAGGAAGTGGTCTGTCTCACTGGGCATGGTTTGAGCATATATGAGACCTAAAAACCTGCCTTCACAGTCACACACTTCTTCTAAGAAGACCACATCTATTCCAACAAGGCTACACCTCATAATAGTGCCACTCCTTTTGGTAATCATTTTCTTTCAAACCATCACAGTCCTTTAAAGATACTAGGCTGGCAATAAATGAATAAACACACATGCAGGCAATTAACTCTCAGGATCATGACTCCAATAGACAGCATGCTATTTGGGTGCAGATTCAGAGGGGTTCTGTTCTGGTTTTTTGTTTGTATATATAAAAGAAACAGTTTTTAAGGAAAATTAAATAACAATTCCTTGACTGTACAAACTAATTGTCTTTATTATAATATATTTTACCTCCCTAAAATAAGTTCATTTTTTAGATAATATGATGGACATAGTTTAGAGTTCTCAGTTTAAATCATGTTTTTAAAAATGCATTATTTATAATAATTTCTGATTCAAATACCTTCTTACTAAAAAAACTTAATACCAGTTCTTTCCAGTTTTGTTGACTCCTTTTTATGGGTTTCTGTAAAAGCTGTAGGACCTCTTTTCACCCGAAGACACTGGGGAAGAAGAGCATAGGNAGAGTACCCTATCCCTAAACAGTACACACATGAGTGGCTTTGAAGTGTATCATATTCTCTTCAATTGACATCTTCACATTGCTCATCTTTGCTGCTTCATTTAGGTGACTCTAAGCTTTTCTCCCATGAGAAACCAAAAATGAAATATACTTGTATTCTCCATAACTGTGGACTTTTCTCTCTTCTTTTTATGTGATCTAGATAAANATTTTTAATTTGGAAAAGAGAGAACAGTTTTACTGTACTAGATACTCTGCAGAAATGACTTTTTAAAATTATTGATCTTGTAAAAATTTGCCTTCACTCTTCATTCCATTTGATAATGAAATTCAAATTTCTGCTGATACAAACTAAAAGAACAGAAAGCAAGACGTGTCCTATCATCAGGAAGAAATCGGATATCTCTGACTGCTTGGGCATCATAGACACATTCAAAGCCATAAAGATAAGCAGTCTGTTTTGTTTTGCTTTTCTGCTCCCCTGTCACTGCCATTCTATGGACCTTTCACAATATCAGCAGAATATGTCAGTCTCAATTCAACCTACATAATTCTATCCCCATAAATCCCTAGAGTAAATTTTAATAACTATTATAACATAATTTCAAATGTTATTCACAGGTATAGAAAAACAAACTCTAAAAACCTTCCAGAAAAAATCCTTTCTATAGAAGCATTTAAATGATCATATTGACTACCTCCTAGATATACTTGTATCTTACTTTTCTGTTCCAGATTGAACTATGACCAGGAAATCTGCATAGTTCCAATTTACTACATATAGGCAAGGCTCTCTCTAGGGTATGAAAAGTCCTGAACAAATATTGTAGGAGGGCCTTTGATTATATAAACAATGTGAGTCACCCTGTCAGCATTTGAGTGCCATTCTACAGATCTAATCTCATACTACCCACAAAAGAAATAACATTCTATCATTTCTACTGACGTTCCTGTTCCCCAAGGCATCTGATAATCCATGTCACATTCTTTCAGCCCACCTCTCAGTGAACAATGGCATGCATGCTTGGTATTCCTTTGGCATGGAAGATCTCTTTTAACTCAGAGCCCTCTGTAAAATTCTGGAAGTCCATGTATATGCACCTGCAAGAAATTAATAATCATCAGGAGCAATTAACAATTAATATTGGAATGGAGCATTGGGTCAACACCACCCCCCCCAACTTCCCATGCATTGGATACTCAATTCTGAGAGACCTTCTATATACTTCTCACATATCTTCAGTTACTACAGAGACCTCAGTCATGTATTCTACTGTTCTTGACCTAACTTTTTTCTTCTTCCTCTCTCTCTATCTCAGGCCCATCACTCTTGCTTCCTGAGATCATTAACACACCCTCACCCAATCATATGATGCAAAGGCTTGTACCACTCTGCTTGCGGTTTTTCCCTTTAAAAACCCCTCATCCTGAGAGCTCAGGGCCATCCTCCTCCACCCACTGTGTTGGAGTGTTGGACATGGACCAAGCCCAGGCTTGCTTGTTATCAATAAACCCCTGTGTATTTTGAATCAGGTATCAGCCCTGTGGTGGTCTTGCTTGGGGGTCTTGCGATGAGGACACAACATTTGGGGGCTTGTCTGGGATCCCCTGCAACCCCCAGACCCCGACCTGAGGGGTTTCTAACCAGCTGGTAAGTTACTGTGTCTCTGTCTGTTCCCATCTCTGTGCTGCTTTGTACTTTCATTTTCTTAGGTGCACTTGGTCTGTGGAGTGATCCAGTAATGGACAGTGCCTGTGGCAGGCAGGCAGCAGACTCATTGGTGAGCTAGGATCACAGGGGTCATGGGAGATGTTCCAGGCCCTGGAGATGGAGATGTGGAAGACCCCATGGGGATATGTAAGTCCCCAGTGTCCATCTGATTGATGGGGATGTGGAAACCCCCAACAGGGATATGGAAGCCCCCGGTGTCAGTCTGATTGATGGGGATGTNGAAGTCCCNGATGTGTGTTTGATTGAGGACAGAGAGCCTCAAGTCTGGACAGTTTTTGGTGTGATTGAGCCTGGAGGGTCACTCCCACCAGAGCACATCAGGCCATCATTATTCTTGGAGCTTTGTTGGTTGTCTTGTTGGGGCAAAGTTTTTTTCGTGTGCCCTTGGTCTTGTGTGTAGCATGTTAATTGTTCTCATTGTTGATTTGACTGTGATGGACACTATGGGACAGTCCCTTTCTTCTCCCCTAGACCTTTGCCTAGCCCACTGGAAGGATGTATGAGCCACTGCCCACAATACAGGGGACTGGGTCTCCCTGATTAAATTGAGAAAAGCAGGTAGCTCCTGCCAGATGGGGCTTGCATACTGCAAGAGGGACCATCTGTTAGACAGGGCTTGCTAGCCNCGAGTGAGGCCATCATCTCAGTGCTGATGTACTGGTACTTGGATTGTCTGTGTAAATGTTACTTGTTTCTGTCTACTAACCTCCCTTATTTTCCTGGAAGAGAAGGAGACAGAAGCATAGCAAGGGCCATCTCCCTCCATAACTCTCTTGCTATCAGGCTTGCAGCACAGGCGGGGCTGGCCTTGGTCTGCAGGAGAGGCCTGCAGCCAGCCAGCCACTCTCACAGAGGCTAGGTGTGTGCACTCTCGGTACAGGCAAAGACAGGAGCTATGGGCAGGGTGATAGGGATTGCCTGCAATTGACAAAAACTGTGTGAATACTGAACAGAGAATCTGATTTTAGTCAGAGGAGTTAACAAAAACTTTTTTTCAGGAACACTGGCAGCCAAGGACACACTCTATGCCCACCTCTCCCCCTCCCTTCCTTCCTAAGCCAATTTCTTATAAGCTATTTAAATGAGAAAAAAAACAGAACCTGAGAGGTCCATTTGACTAATATATCTACAGGATAACAAATGAGCCTGGTTATTGTTACCAAACTTAAGAGATGTTTTCAAGATTAGGCCTGGATTTTGGCTGTTTTGGCTCAGATATATTTAATAGATAATGGTCCTCAAACCCACCAAAGATCTGATGAATATGGCATTTAAATTTTGATAAAAAGCTTACTATAGCAAACAGAGACTCCCAACTCCTAGCAATGACTCCCAAGGTTTCCAAAGAAGATATGGAACAACAGAATTGTTGACAACACCAACCACTGGGCAAGATGCCCTGACTCAACACCTGCTGCCAGGGATCCAGCCAAGAATGGACAAATGAGACACTGACAAAATAAGGTCGGTTTTTTTTTCCCCAAGTTGTTCATTCACAGGGAAAACTTTCACGTTATGGGCCCGGCAGCCAAGACTGATGCTGTCCTGACACCTATCCTGCCAATGCTATGATGACTACAGGAGCCTGGGATGTTGGTGGTCTGGGTAATGGATAGTCTCTATCATTTTTTAATATATTTGGAAGTCTGCATTCAGGTAAAATTTATCCTTCTCAGATCTTTGATGGCATTGATGACTGGGCTAGCTATAGCTTTGTTAGTTTAGCAACATCAGACAACCAGAGTCTTCCACAAGGTTGCAGCCACATTATTAATTGATTGATCCATGCATTAGTTAATTAAAGCTACTAAGTCTCTTTTTTAAAAAAGAGAGAGAAGAGACAAACAAGTTCTAAATATAGACTTACAGATGTTTTTCATTGTGCCAAAGACATTTCAGTCCAATCTATACCTGGCTCTCTAGATAGAAAAGAATGTACATGATTTTTAACCCAAATTTGCAGCTTTTTCTAGGACTCAAAAATGTGAGTCTACTCCTGCTGTTTTACAGATACCTGTTACCTGCTTTTTCCACAGTATGGATTTCAATGCAAATTGATAATACGACAATTACTAAGACTATGGGTCTAAAAGTTCAAAATAAGTTTATAAATTTTAACTCTTGTTCCTAGTTTATATCTATCTCAACAGGTTTCTACTTGGCTGACAGACACATACAAGCATCATTTGCTGATGAGCCCTGAACTTGCTGAAAGATGATATGGACCAATACAGCCTATATAAATGCCATCTCTTCAGCTGGTCAGTGAATCAAATGCTTCTACGTTCCCTCCTCGCCTTTGACTAACATTATGGCTTTCCAGGGCCCTGACAACAACTTCCCAACATCAACAGGAAGTAATTACAGAAGCAAAAACATTGCCCTTGTCCCCCCCCCCGAATGTTAGATCAAAAGGGAATTTCTTGTCATAGGGAACCTGAGATAAAATAATAACTGGTCTCCATTCTCATTTCCAAGTTCTTTCAGGATAAGGAACTCCGTCAGCCACCATAGGACTTTTGGCCCTTCTACTTCTGCTAATTACTGGGTGTCACTGGGTATGTCTGGGTACCACTAAACTAATGATGCTATATCCCAATATCAGCCCCTGAACCAAACCCATGACACACTTGCAGATGGCAACAACTGAATAAGGGGAAGCTCACTTTGCTATTGATAATGGGAAACTCTTATGTCCTGGTCCAATTAGTCTCCAAAATAATCTACTACCCTGAAGATAAAAATCTTTCACCAAAAAGANACATCTCCAAGATTGGAGATGATATACAACCCAANGGGGAGCGGGGGATGAAAGGACCAAGTAGATGCCATAACAGGCTGCTCAGTCTTTTCTCAGAGATCAGGCCTCAATTTCAGTTTCCTGAGACTCGAGCAAGCAGTTTCTGGGAGGGCTACGACATAGTCCTTGCAGTAGCTCCCTTTCTACACATACTCTGACTGTTCAAGGTTGAGCCAGTTGTTTACTGTGTGGGACCCCTCACCAACTTAGAGCTACATGCATGGGTCAATGTGAACGTGTGAGGCCAGCCAGCCTCATGGCAGCTCAAGGACAAAGCCTGGGACTTGTCCAGGCTTGCCCAAAAATGATAACTGTAAC
Source organism: Neotoma lepida (assembly GCA_001675575.1). Taxonomy (NCBI): domain Eukaryota; kingdom Metazoa; phylum Chordata; class Mammalia; order Rodentia; family Cricetidae; genus Neotoma; species Neotoma lepida. The sequence continues at coordinate 18,887 of LZPO01008212.1, read as the reverse complement.
CCCCAACCAGTAAATTCAGAGTTTATATACCCTCACCCAATCCTATGACACAAAGGCTTGTACCACCCTGCCTGCAGTTTTTCCCTTTAAAAATCCCTCATTCTGAGAGCTCACGGCCNTCCTCCTCCACCCGTTGTGGCAGAGTGTTGGGCACAAACCAAGCCTGGGCTTGTAATCAATAAACCCCTGTGTGTTTTGCATCGAGTATCGGCTCTGTGGTGGTCTTGCTTGGGGGTCTTGAGATGCAGGCACAACACATTCAGACCCTACTTTCAGGAGNAACCTCCAGCAAAGGCATTGATAGATTTCTTTTTTTCCCCTGACCCCTGTCTGATCCAGAAGGTGAAATAACTAAACAGCAGAGTGAACTTTCTATGAGGAGACTAGGTCAACAGATAAAGCCTGATCCCCATGCAACCTCTCAGACTCAATTTAACAGTAATTGTTTATATNGCCTTTTCAGGGACTCCTCAGAATTGAGCAATAACTTAAGGAGTGCCTGGGTTTGTAACTCACATTCACATTAGCTTTCCTTCTTTCCCCACCTCACTCCACTTATCCCACATGTTAGAATTGAACTCTTCAATAAAATAATAACCACAAGTCTTTTATTCATGCATCCAAGCTATGCCGCCACACAGAATTCAACCTAATTCAGTAACTAGTGGGAAACTCTAGGTTAAGAGTTCCACATATTTTGTGTTTCTGAGTGAGACATCAAAAATGAAAAACAACTCTTCTCAGATCTGTCAGAGACGTGAGGTTACAGGACAAACGACTGTCTCCCAGATCAGAAAGGCAGACAGGCAGACNCTGAGAAGTAGGGCTTGCCAAAACAGAAACCCTCAAGAGGAAACCCCACCCCCGACGTGGGAACTAGTGCTGGGGTGGAAAAACCTGAGCTGTAATTGACAGATTACTGGTGGCTCAGCACAAGCAACTCTGAGATGTAAAAACTCCAGGGAAACAAGCCACAGTGGCCTCACATGCTTAGGAGTTGAATGCCAGAGCTCTAACCAGCTTCTCAGAGTGACTGACTAATCAGAGAAAAATCTCCCCTTACTTCTACCCAGAGGAAAGGCAAACAGAACTACCTTGAAATATGCCTGGGCATTCTATTGTTCTATACCTGCCCTTAGGTGTCATGTTCTGTTCAACCTGATGTGGAAGGTATAACTGAAAAGCTCTGCTGAATTCTGAAGCTAAAGGTTCACCAAGACTGAGTCTAATCCCTCTGCCCCACACCTTGTGCCATACAACTAAAGGTCTATTTACCTACCACAGCTGCCTTTACCAAGACATCACGTCTATCTTTCATCAGAAATTGCAATGCATACTAAAAGAAAAACACATTTTGGGACTAAACAAGAATCATATACACTGTGGTGGTTTTAAGAAAATGGCCTTCATAGGGAGTGGCACTATTAGAAGCTGTGGAATTGTTGTAGTAGGTGTGGCCTTGTTGGAAGAAGTGTGTCACTGTGGGGGTGGTCTCCTGTGCTCAAACTGTGCCCGGTGTGATATACAGCTTCCTGCTGCCTTCAGATCAAGATGTAGAACCCTCAGCTCCTTCTCCAGCACCATGTCAGCCTGCATGCCACCATGTCCCTTCATAGTGATAATGGACTAAACCTCTGTATCTGTAAGCCAGCCCTAATTACATGTTTTCTTTTATAAAGGTTATTGTGGTCATGGTGTTTCTTCACAGCAAAAGAAAACTTAACTAAGACATATACCAACACTATTATAATTATCAGACCAGGAATTTGACATAATATTTAAATTACCCACCTATGCTTATATGTTGTAACTTTTTCTATTAATACCTTTAGCATATTCATCATACAGAANTATGTCTGGACAATTCCAAAATACTTAGAAAACTTATCTCTCCAAACCTTTGTAATGAGCACACAAAAGAATATATGGACCAAAAAGAAATCTCAAGAAAATGTTAAAGCATTTTGAACTAAATAAAATTAAAAATTCAATTTATCAACATTGGTTAAACGCAGCAAATGTGATGGAAGATCTAAAATCAGTAATGTAGGTTTCTAATTAATGAACCAGAAAAAGAACAAATTAAACCCAAAGTAAGCCAATCAAATAAATAATGAAAATGAAAGTATGAACTGTAAGCCCAAAAGATAACATGATTAAATACCAAATACCTTGTAAGATCCATAAAATCAATAATGTAACCCTCAGTAGACTAATGAATCTAGACTCAGACTATATGCCCTTCACAGAACTTAACTCAAAATGCATTATTCACCTAAGTANGAGCCACAAAAGTGTAACATTCCTAGAATATAATAACATAGTGGAACTGTCTATCTTATGTGCTGGCCAGTTTTTTGGTATTTGTTTTTTTTTGGGGGGGTAGATTTTGTTTTTGTTTTTTGTCATCTGGACACAGCCAGGGTCATCTAGGAAGAGTAAACTTAAACTGAGAAAGCCCCTCCATTTGATTTGCCTATAGGCCAGTGTATGGGGCATCTCTTGATTGGTGGTTGATGACTGATGATTTATGTGGAAGGGTCCAACCCATTGTGGGCAGTGTCATCCCTGGGCAGGTGAGTCTTGTGATATATAAGAAAGGAAACTGAGGAAGCCAAGAGGATCAAGACAGTAAACATCCCTCCTCCATGGTCACCACTTTAGTTCCTGCCTCCAACTTCCTGTCCTGAGTTCCTGCCTTGGCTTCTTCAACTTACTTTTGGTAACTGCAATAACTGTTGTAGGGGTGTGTGTGTGTGTGTGTGTGTGTGTGTGTGTGTGTGTTGCTGGAGACCAAACTGAGCCTTGCATGTGCAAAAGCATACAGTGTATTACTAAGCTCAGACCATACTCTAGTAGCTTTTCTAGGTTTAACACCAAAGTCATGATCAATGAATAGAGAATAGCTTTGTTGAACTTGACCAAAATTAAAAACTTTTGGTCTGGAAAGATAAAATCTGAAGAATAGGAAAATAAACTGCACATTGGGAAGAGAAGATTTTTTTCAAAAGACACATCTGATAAGAGAGTTTTGTCCAAAATATACAAAGAAATCTTAAAACCCATCAGTAAGAAACAAACAACTTAAGACTATCCCAGTGGCCTTAACAGAAAGCAAAGAAGACAAAACATGACAAATAAGCATGTGAAATAATGCTCAACATCATGTGTAGGTCAGGAATTACAAATTAAAACACAGATAAGGAATCAATGCACACCTATCAGAACTGTCCAAATCCAAAACACTTCTGTACCAAATGCTGATAAGGATGTAAAGTATTGGGAATCATCATTCACAGCTGTTGGAAATGGAAGATTCTACAGCCAATTTATTGGTTTCATTCAAAATTAAACACATTCTTACCACATGTGGTAGTCTGAATAAGAATTGCCTCATAGACTCAGGTATTTGATTGGCAGGGCTGTTTGGGGAGGTGATACAGCCTCAGTGGAGGAAATAAGTCAATGGGGACAAACTTTGAGAGCTGATAACCTCACCCCACATCTAGTTCACTCTCTGTGCTTTCTGCATGTGGGTAGCAATGTGATCTCGCAGCTTCCTGTACCTGCCACCATGCTTGCCACTTGCTGACAATATCTCCCCAGCATGATGGACTCTTATTCATCAGGAATCACAAGTCAAAATAAATTCTTTCTTCCGTAAGTTGATTTTGGCCATGGTATTTAATCACAGCAACAGAAAAATAACCAATATACCACACAATCTAGCAATTCTACTCCTTGCTATTTTACTTAAAGAAGTTGAAAATGTAAGGTCATACAAGACCTTGCACACATGTTCACAGAAAGCCTTATTTATAATTGCCCAAACTTGAAGCAATCAAAGTATCTTCAGGAGCTGAGTAAAGAATGATCTATGGTACATCCAGACAGCACAATATCAGTCAACACTAATATAAAATGTGTTATCAAGCCAGGGAAACAAATGCAAGAAACTCTCCCTGAAAAAAAAAGCCACAAGGTCACATCCTGGTGAGTGCAATTATAGTACATTCTGGATCAATTCAGGCTTCATTTTTTAACTTATGTTAAATAATGCCTTTGGGTAAGAAAAAGTCCTCTCATCCCATAGTGTTCCATACATTAAATAGGATCACAGGGATTGTTCTGAGAATTAGATAAAATGTGTGTGAGGACCATTTGCTATCTCATATATGATAAGCATCCTAGGGTACACTCTCAAAGACATAAGGAAATTAAGCACAGTAGGTAGTCCCCAGTTCTTACTCTAGTGAGGACTATAAAACTAGTAACATCCATGCCTTTCTTTTTTCATGATGAGTAATGTGGTTTGATCAGGAGGTTAGAATTTTAAAGGGAAATTCCACTGAAATCTATTGTAAAAATAAAAACCTTCAGACACTGTGCCAAGTGTAAAGAGCCTGTCAGTTCCTTGTAANTGAGACCTCTGCAAAGATCAAATCCTGGTATTAGTCAGCTTTATAGCTGTGATGAACATTACAAGCAGGAAGTCACTAAAGGCCTCACCAGTGCCGTGTCTGCTGCAGAGCCCTTCTTAGAGAACCCAATTCTATATCGATCTTACCTCAGAAGTGNTAAAACTACCCTTGGGGAAGTGAAAATACACAGAGCTAAGCTGAGCACCAGGATTTATGTCTGTAGGATATGAAATGCTAACTAGGCCAGGAAGTTAGAAAACATATTCTCATTACAAAGGGGTGGAGAACTAACTCCCTAGGAACTACATAGAAAATCTGGCCACAGAAGCAAAAGTAGTAGAGTTTTGTTTTGTTTTTTTAACATAATGAAAAATATAGCCATGATTTACCCAAAGCCGACAGAAACCTCCTACAACCTTCACTGGACAGAACTCAGAACATGAGGGACTTTTAGGATAAGGGCTTCCCTTTATCCCACGCTGATACCATTATTCCACTTTTAACAGGTGCAAAATCGTTTTGATGTGAATCTAGGATGGTCTTCCTGTGAGATTCTGTTTTTAACTGAATTACATGGATAATTTCAAGCATGATACGGCAGAGACATAGTAAAGACATACGTGTTCTTTTCTGGATTCAGTAAGTGAAGCAGTTGTAAGCAATGCATTTAATGTAGTATAAATTCAGAACTTTTGAAGCAAACCAGAATTTGCATATAATAAGTTAATGCAATTTTTTAATTCACAGCCCACCAAAGTTAGAAGAGGCATCAGTGTAGAACTGGAGTTAAAGACACTTGTGAGCCACCATGTAGGTGCTGGGACCTGACCCTAGGTCCTCTGCAAGAAGCAGTGTTTTTACCTGCTGGGCCATTTCTCCAGCCTTTATGATAAGTCATTTTTAAAAGCACTATATGGAATAGCCAAATACCTACNTCCCATCACCATTCAAATAGGTATAGTTTCTAATCCAAAATTGTCTAAATGGAAAACTTACAATTTCTATTTTTATAGAAAATCTACTTATACAAAATATCTGGGGTCCACAAACTACTTTAAGTATAAAATGTTAAATATTATTTCATCATGCTTCTACATGTAGANTCAAACCCTGGACAAACATAGAAGACAGGGTGGTTGCAGAAGATGTAAATGTTAACCTTGACAATATAAAAGGGAAAGTGTGGTGTTGTAAGGAGGACATAGAAGCAGAAAAGAGAGAAGAGCATGCATCAACTGCTACATAGACGTCATCATTTTATGAAGTAATAAATCAAGAAAGTGTGTTTAAAAAAATAGAACTTGATGATACTGTTTTAAATTATAAAAATTAGTGAAAACTAAAAATATGTAATTATCAAACTTGAACACTAACTATATATANATGTGTGTGTGTATGTATGTAATATCAACCTCACTTTTTGACAGGAAGTATTAGATATAACCTATTAATTATAGACCTTACTTAGCCTTTATTTAGAGAACCCTATTTGGATAAAAGCATTATTTAAAGTTACCATGGTAATCTTCAAAGAAATTAATAGTTGTAGGATGTTGCCTTGGGAGTGGAGAAGAAGAACTGTGAAACTTTTCATTGCAAACTTGGGATAGTTTCCTTACCACATGCTTTGGAATCCAGAGTTTACAAATATTTCTATGTATGCATATTGACATTACCTATTAATAAATGCTTTGGAAAATACTGAGATGTAATAACAAGTAAGGTCCACAAGAACAAAACAAAACAAAACCTCAGGATATTCTGATGATAAATCACCACAGCACAATAAAACCACCGTCTTCATTCTGAAAAATTTGGTGTTGTCCAGGTTAGTCACATTTTTCCACTGGAGCAGGCCTATAATTTAAAAAAATATACTGTTCATGTTTAAAAACCGAAAACTCATATATCAGTGTAACATAAGAGAAATAAAGCCGACCTCCCTTTCAGACATTCCCTGACAGACAAAACATACAATCAACCAAGGCCCCAGTTTCCTCTTCCACTAAGTGAGATCTTCCAAAAGAACTTGCTCTGTGTAATGAGAATCAAATATGTCCAACACTGGAAGAGACCTTAGGGACAAGCTCGTCTGACTGCCTTTATTCCAAAAAGAGGACAATGCATCATGTGGCATTTACAGAACTTTGGGGGGGGGGGGTCAGGGTGATAGAATGAAAAAAGCCTGGATCCAGGGTCGGTGCTGAAAGGCAAATTTTCTGTCTTAGCCAATGTGGGCTACCACCACAACATGCTATGGACACTATGACTCATAGAACAGAAATGTACTGTGTCACATTGTTTGAGATCAAAACTCAAGATGCTGACACCACAGCCTGTTTCCTGATGAGGTACTCATAAGCCAGGAGCCTTGTCTTAGTCTGTGTTCACTGTGCCTTCCCGTGTGTGTGTGTGTGTGTGTGTGTGTGTGTATGTGTATGTGTGTGTGTGTGTGTGTGTGTTTTATGTGTCTGTGTGTGTATATATGTGTTTGTACTTGTGTGTGTATAGGTGTATATATATATGTATACGTGTGTTTGTGTATGTACATATGGTTGTATGTATATGTGTGTGTATATGTGAGTGTGTTTGTATGTGTGTGTGACTCCTAATGGCCTCATTTAGCCTTAAGTACATCCTTCAAACTAAATCTCCAAATACCATCATATTAAGACTTCATATCAAATGGGGGTGGATACAACTCATTACACATTTTCTTTCACAATAATTAAACTTTCTTATATCTCTCTTCTCTGAAAATATAACACAACTCATCTATTTAACTCAACATTTTGATAGGTATGAAATGATATTTAGGATAGAAAATAAGAAAATGTTTAACAGAATAATGTGCTGTCTCTGGTTTCTTAACAAGAGACTAACTGCATGAAGATTTGTGTGTTATATGTTTTATGCTTCCACGTCAAAATGTAAACTCTAAGACAGACATAAAGGTGCTAAATTAGCTTGTGTTGCCCTCTGTACATGTGTATCAAAAGAGACTCTAGCCAGTCTGTTTCCATTAGTTCTTTCTTGGTAAGTTTCCCAAGCCTGGGACACTTTCCACCAAAACCCATCAGAACTAGTGGGTTGCTAATAAGAAAGCATTTTGTCCTGGCTGAATACATCCTTTGCAGTCTTCTTGGACAAAAGCAATATCCCAAGCCTTCCTCTCCCAATTGATAAAAGCAAACAATGTATTCAGTGACAGGGGGAGGCAAAGGTTATATTTTCAGCTCAGAGTTAAGCAAAAGAGCTTGTTCACTACAGATTTTTTAAAAAATGCCATATGGAGTTACTGAAATTCAAAAATAAGGAGCTGAGTATGAAAGCCCAGCTTTAAAGGGAAACATTACTTAATTACAACATGTCTATGAATGGGAAGAGATGCACAAAACCTATGAAGTTGCAGAGTATAATTATTTAGTAGAAAATACTAAAACAAATTCTTGGGGCTCTGTAATGGTTCTGTGCAAGTGAAAGGACCAGAATTCAGATCNGGGAACCCACATAAAAGCCTTATAGGAACAGCAGTCCTCTGTAATNCCAACACTTTGGGGGCAGAGATGGAATCCACAGATCAAGCTGGCTGGCTAGACAATATAAAAATGCCAAGCTCCAGGCTCAGCTAGAGACCCTGCCTTGATAGATATGTGAAGAGTAATTGAGGACCATAACCCATACACACAAACCTACGCACAGATACAGATTCAAGCATACCACATACATCTGTTCCCTGCTGCCAAAAGAAAAGGAAAACCATTAGAAGACATTTTAGAGATAAGAGCTAAAGATGAGGGACTTTATGTGATGTCACCCTTGCAAGCCATGTGATCTCATATAAAACCTTTCCCTTTCAATCTCACTCTGTCTAGAACGCTTGGCTGAGTGAATCAGTGTATCTTTGGGCCCAGGACGTCCACATAAATGCCTTTATTGAAACCTTATACACTTCCTTTCAGTGTTTTCCCACATGTGATTCTTACATGTTCTACATCAGACTTAACCGGAAAACCACGAATCATGAAACCATGAGCCAAAATCATTTTCATTCATTCCCCACAGCACAGCCAAGGTAATTTTTCTAAATGGTAAACCTCCTGTTTAAATTCCTTCCTGGAGTTCTTAACCAAACATTGTAGAGAAGCTTCAGGATAAAATCCAATCTTTTGTGTTTGGAGCATAAATATGAACCTATTTCCCTGGCTTTATTTTATACTACTTAATCTCTCTTAGCCTCCATCCACCCACTTCTCACACAATTACTACTCAACAAAGACACAAAGTTGTGCATGGCTTTCTGTGCCCTACCCTCCAGTTGCTTCCAACCTCAGAGAGGCTTCCTTCNCTCTCCATGTCCCCCTCTCCATTCTGTATCTAGGTAGTTCCTACTCACTTTCTATTCTGACATCACCTCCTTTGGTCTGGTCCCTAATGAGTGTTCATTAAATGATGATGGAAGACATAGAACATGAGGAAAGCAGGACATGTGAGAACCTTCATTTTCAGGATGGATAGTAGAGGTTAACTGACTAACAACACCTTTAATAAAAGTTTAAAGTCAAAGAGGATCCCTTGCCAACATAGTAGGTGTTGCCTNTGTCTCCAAGAAAACACAGGTAAGAATAAATCACAGCTATGGTTTATTTGTTTGCTTGCTTGCTTTTCTTCTTCTTTTTTCTTTTTGAAACAAAAGTCTCACTACATAGCTCTACCTGGTCTGGAATGCACTGTATAGACCAGGCAGACATCAAATTGTCCTGCTTCTGCCTTCCAAGTGCCCAAATTACAGGAGTATACCAACCATGCCTGGCTTTTCTAAAATTTTCAGCAATGAAAGACACATAAAATGAAATTAACTAGTCTTAGGATTTTCAAGTACAGCATGTATTTATGTTAACTACGTTCACATTGCTATATACAAGTCACTTCAATTATCTAAGTATACAATTATTTGTCTCTCTTTTGTAAAAAATAAAATAGATAAGTAACAGCATATAAGCTCTGATGTAAGGAAGTGGTATTCCTGTCTAAATCACATGTACTAGCTATGCAGGTGCTGCCCTGAGAATGTACCACCAATTATCTGGCAACACCAGCTCCTAAAACTGAAGGCAGAACTATCACATCACAATAGCCAGAGGCTGTGTTCTTCCAAAAGACAAGTGCACCAGGCAATGTTACTGGTGTTAAAAAAAAATCCATGGATTTTACTGGTGAAAGCTATAGTAAATCTACTTTGGTTCTGGTCCTGGTTATCCAACTGACTTCTTACACAGNGTAATTTTGGAGCACTTAATTTACAGGAGCTATTGGAATCTAAACTATAATTAAGCAGAACCTTATGCATCCAATAAAATGAATCTTTGTCCAATCCAAAATTTGTCTGGGCTAGACTATTTCAATTTCCTCCATAGGAGATAAATTACAAAAAGAGATTGGAGATTTGGAATATAGGTACAAAGTTTACCCTCAGATGGTTGGGAAATTCATTAAATTGATTCTAACATTGTCATTTTGTGGCATGGAGCAAGTTAATGCCTACGTAGAAGCCAACGTAGAGGGATGACCCTAAAGAACAAAGCCTTGTGCTTCATTTGGAAAAGACATTACAGTGATTCAACCTACAGCTATTTATTGAGGCTTAAATGTGGACTAGCAGTGTGTTTCTTCCTTCAACCCTGCTTAAGTTAATCATTAAAATTAGCATATTGGGTTCATACTTCAGAAATAAAACTTCTAAATTATAGGCAATCTGAAAAGAAGAAATATAAAAAAGAACAGGAATTGCAAATGTCCACATCTGCTTCTTCAAAACATGGAAAGAGTGAATATAAGCTTGTAAAACCTACAACGTGAGACGGTATTCATAATTGGGTAATTTGGACAATTACCTGATGACTCTTCTTGGATGAGGATACATACTGATTTTAATAACACTGCCTTTCAATGTCTTTTAGGCAAATGCTAGTATTTCCATAAAGACATGGGACTATTTCACTGGACTCAAGGGCAAAAAGTACACTTGAGTAAACACCAGGGGTAGAAACAAAGAATTGGAAGTTAGGAATGGTGGCCAGCCACTAAGAGTGGAAAGGTTCCCATCTCTACTTCCATTGACTTGCCTCTTTCTTCTTTTCTTTCTCTGTACATGGGCTTGCCTGTCTTAGGATGAACCTGTTCCAAATATGATGATTCCTGACCCAACTTGTCTATTCCTTCACACTGCACTGAGATGAGACGGAACCCCTGAGGTCTCAGTTTGAATGCTTCAGTATCAAGAGTGAGTAGGAGAGCTGACACCACATATCCACTCTCAGAAGTGTGTTACTTATCAATTTTCTGAGAGACCTTTGTGCTTCCTGTGTGTTGGAGGTTTGTTTCTGTTGCTGTGATAAAACACCAAGATTAAAAGCATAACCACTGCTCTACTTGGAGAGGAAAGGATTTATTTCAGCTTTTGGGTTATAGTCCATCATCCAGGGAAGCCAAGCAGGAACCTAGAGGCAGGAACTGAAGCAGAGGCCATGGAGGATTGCTATTTACCGGCTTGCTCCCTATGACTTACTCAGTTTTCTTTTTTTTTCTTTATTCTTTCTCTCCTTCCTTCATTCCTTTATTCTTTCCTTCCTTCTTTCATTCCTTTCTTGTACCTTCTATGACTTTTTAATAATTACATTTCCTCCCTTCCCTTTCCTTCTTCCAACCTCTCCTGTTTCCTCTCACTTCAAACCCTCATGTGCTCTGCCTTTATTCCTTCTCAATTTCATGCTCTCTTTTTTTCTGATTATTATTGTTACATATATCTATAAATACATAAATATATAGATTAAATATGCTGAATCTGTTTAGGGCACTTATATGTGTATGATTTCAGGGTTGATCATTTGGTATTAGATAACCAATTGGGGATCATCCCTAGGGGAAACTAATCCTCCCTCTCTTGGCAGTCCTTAGTTGCCTGTAGTTCTTTCTCTGTGTGGTTCCCATTTTCCCCTAACACATTAGCACATCTATTAGTGCTATTATTGTACAGAACTTGTTTAAGCAGTCATATTGTTTTGAGATCATAAAGATAGTGTAGGGAGTCTTTTTCTTCCCAAATAATGACATAGAGACTTCTTATTAATTATGAAAGNTCAGCCTTAGCTTAGGCTTGTCCCACTAGCTCTTACAACTTAAATTAACCCATATTTTTATTAATCTACATTGTACCATATGGCTTTTACCTCTCTCCCATTCTGTGTGTCCAACTCATTCTACAACCCCATGGTGTCTTTCATGCCCCTCAATTTATCTCCTACTCCTCTCTCTGCCCAGAAGTCCCATCTATACCTCCTGCCTAGTTATTGGCTGTTCAGCTCTTTATTAAACAAATCACAGCAATATATCTTCACACAGTGTACAAATATCCCATAACATTTCCTCTTTTTGTCTAAATAAAGAGGAAAGGGTTTAAGTCTAACACAGTAAAACTATATATATATATATATATATAAGAATAATTATCAATAATATTTACATTTACAATGTCTAGTCCTTTTATATTTGGCAATTTTGGAGAAAATACTCTATTTCTTTCCTATCTTAATGAGTCCAAAGTTTTATAGGTAAACCACTTTTATCATAACTTTTTATTACCATCCTAAAAACATTCTTGTTAGACCATAAAACATCTTCTTAGATAAACAATTTAAGATTTTATGTTTCCAAACTTTATAAGCTTTACATCTCTTATGTAAGTTTCTTTTCTGATTTTGGTAACAAAAGAAACTATAACGATAAATATCTAGTCTTCAACCCCATCAGAGACCCGACATGGTTATATTACCTGAGTAAACAGGAATTGCAGAACAAACAACTTCCAAAACTATAGAAACAACAGAAACAGCTGGTTGTCTGGACAGTTACCCACAGTCACTTTGCAATGTTGGGGCATCCATATTCTGCCTATTCTCCTAGAATATCTGAGAGACTTTTCTGTGAAGCAGGAGTTTTTGAAGAACTGTCCTGCCTTGTTGTGGCAAAATTCAGCAATCACTTTCTTTTGGGTTCTGCTTGTTCAATTTGGACAGCATACTGTCAGCAGTTGAGGCAAAGGCAGTTTTTTCCCCAGTGGCAAAGTTTGCCACAATAAAAGCAAACTCCATATGGAGGTTCTTCAATGCCAGTCATCCTTTTTTGAAGTAAATTGGTGCTGCCAGGAGCAGATGTGTCTCACTATCATGAAAAGTCTTATGTTATTAAAACAACTTAAAATGCCATATTCTGTAGGTCTTTGAATTATTTAAATACCATCTATCTATTTAAAATATATGTTTCACCTTGAAAACATACCTAACATTGATTGTTATAGATGGCTAACTATTAACCTGTCTTTCTTTATTATCCTAAATAGCTTTTAAGGACTAAAACTTTAGACTTTTTGAGTGAGCTGCATAAGTACAATACCTTAAACAACAGTAGAAACATATATACAGTACAACAAAAATAACCTTAAATTTGTATCAATATACAAAAATCCATACCAATGTAAAATATTTGAGACAAGTGGTTGTTCAAAAGTAGACTCAACAATCTGCCCTTTTATCCCATCATTTCTATACTAGAGTATAGATTCCATGTCATTTCTAAGAGACACAATCTCACAATGCATTTCTCTGTCTTCTGGCTCTTGCAGAATTCTGCCCTCTATTCAATGATGCTCTAGGAGCCTNGGGTACAAGAGTTGTGTAGTATATATATTCATCAGTTCTGGGTACCCTATGATCAGTCATTCTGTATATTTTGACAAGTTGTGATTTCTGCTATAATTACCATCTGTTTAAAAGAAAACTTTCTTTGATGAGGGGTGAGGGCTACATTTCTCTGTAGGTATAAATACAAGTATTTAGAATTCAGTTAGGAATTTCACTGGTCTAGTGGTAGTGAGTTCTTCTCTGAGATCAATGACCTCTCTAGCTTCAAGTAGTTGGCTAGGTTTCTAGTACCATGCATAATTTGCCTCCTGTTGAGCAGGCCTAAAGTCTAATTAAACCACTATTGGTTACCACCAAAATATGAGTGCCACTATTGCACATTTAAGAGTACCTTGCAGGGCTGGGCATTGCTGTGGTTCATAGGCATCATAGCTGGTTTGGGCTATTGATTTTTCCCCCCTTTGACATTTTGCATAACATTTCTNGTGGATGAAAGCTAGTCCTTGGGGAGGAGGTTTTCAGGTCAGATCCAGCTCAAATCTTCCAAATCCTATGTCTGAAGCACATTTTTCTTCAACAGTAGTGATTTACATTCAGTCTCTGGAAGGCAACCAAGAGCAACAGCAATAGCCTATAGGAGCTTTAATTTTACTGGAAACAACCTAGATGTCCATCAACCAAAGAACAGATAAAGAAAGCATGGTACATTTACACAATGGAGTATTACTCATCTTTTAAAAACAATGACATCATGAAATTTGTTGGGAAATGGATGGAACTAGAAAAGATCATCCTGAGTGGCATAATCCAGACCCAAAAAGACAAACATGATATGTACTCACTTATAGGTGGATATTAGCCAAAAAGTAAAGGATAATTATGCTACTATCCACAGATCCAAAGAAGCTAAGTAACAAGGAAGAATCAAGGGGGGACACATGAATCTCATTGTGAAGGGAAAATAGAATAGACACCACAGGTGGATAGAGNGAGAGCTCTGGATGGACGGTTAGGCATGACAATAGGAGGGATGGGGGTGGTACTGGGAAAGACAACTGGAATCAGGGATATCTCTGAGATGAGCTAGAAACCTTGTGTAATGGAAACTTCATAGTAATCTATGAAGGTGACTCTAGCTAAGTCTCCTAGCAATGGGAGATATGGAGCCTGAAAAGGCCATATCCTGTAACCAGGCAAGACTTGGAGTGGAGGGATTGGGAAACTAAACCAGCCACATAACCCTTGACCTACAATTTGCCCTGCCTACATGATATGCTGGGACAAAAGCGGCACAGAAATTATAGGAGTGGCCAACCAATGACTGATCCAGCTTGAAATCCATACTATGAGAGGAAGCGCACCCCTGACAATGCCTAGAGGGCCAGGACCCAGAGTCTGGACAGCCCAGATACCCAGGATAGAACCAAACACGACTGGCAAAAAAGAAAAAAAGTCAGTGAAATGGTTTCTAATGATATTTTACTGTACTCATAGATTGTTGCCTAGCCCAGTTGTCTTCAGACAGACTTCATCCAGCAACTGATAGAAACAGACACAGAGACCTACAGCCAAACATTAGGCAGACCTTAGGAAATCCTGTGGAAGAGGGGAGGAAGGATTATGGGTGCCAGAGGGACTGAGGAAAACACACAGAGTCAACTGACCTGGGTTCATGAACTGTCAACCAGAGAATTTGCATGGGACTGACCTGGGCCCTCTGCCCATGTGTTGCAGTTGTGTGGCTTCTCTTCTTGTGGGACTCCTGGCAGAGGGAGCAGGAACTGTCTCTGACTCTGGTTCCTGCTATGAGGACCCTTTTGTTGGGTTGCCTCCTCCAGTTTCAATAGTTTCGAAAGGAGGTGCCTAGCCTTGCTGCAACTTGATATCTCATGGCTGGCTGATATACATGGAAGGACCACACTTTTCTTAAGGGAAGGGAGAAGGAGTGGTGGGGGGCGAGGGACGACGTGGGGGAAAGGGACTAGGAGGAGGAGAGGAAGGAGGGAGGGGGAACTGTGATCGGGCTGGGAAAAATTAATTAACTTATTAATTAATTTACAAAGAGTTTAGTTTTAGAAGTCTTTTGGACTCCCGTAACCAATAACTCAAAAACAGTTTTCTTGTGCCTGATGCTGGGAGGGGTGGTTGTCAGATAGTCTATGGCTCTTGGGGGAGTACTGTCCACCTAAGTAGCATAACTTTATTTAATATATATTAAATTTATATCATATGTATGTTATGTGTAAGTTTAGGTAAATATAAAAATTTTCCTTAAGACTTTTTTCAAANATTCTTGTTGTTATTTATCCCTCTAACCTCCCTCTGCTTCTGTATTGATATCCCTCCCCACTTCCAAATTCACCCCCCCCCATTTCTTATATAATACAGGACCATCTTCCTAGAGGTGGTACCACCCACATTGGTGCTGGACCCTCCAATGTCAAACATCAATCAAGAAAATGCACCATAGGTAAAGTCAATGGAGGAACTTCCCTTTTCCCCGGGTGAGTCTTATTTGTGTCAGGTAACAAAATCTAGCCAGCACAGTATGTTTTGAGAGTTAAGTTGGAAACTTAATTTCTAGTGCAGCAGTGTATAGAGGTCATTAAATGATGACAGCTCTGCCCTGGTAAGTGGATTGATGTCTTCATCGTGGGAGTGGACTCAATGCCACAAGAATATATATGTCACTACAAAAGCAGGCTCAGTGCCAATTCTCTCTTGATCTTTTGTCTCTTGCCATAGAAAGATGAAGCAAGAAGAGCTNCACCAGATATACTTCCTTCAATCTGAGACTCCCCAACTCTAGAGAGGTAAGAAATGAAGCTCTGCTCTTCACAAATTACAATTGTCAGGTCTTGTTCATCTTATAACTAAACTTTGCACCTTTTAGTCAGCATTTCTCTATTTCTCCCACTCTCTCTCAGGGCCTGCTAACCATGGTTCTACTATTCTCTATTTCCATGAGTTTAATTTTTCTAGATTCCAGGTATAAATGATATCATTCAACACTTGTGTTTCTGAGTCTGACTTACTTCTCTTAACACAATGTCCTCCAGGTCTATCAAGCTCCCAACTATGACAGAACTTCCTTCTTTTTTCTTTTGTTTTCTTTTTTTTGTTTTGATAAACAACATGTACCTATACATGTGTGTAAATACTTAAGATATTATGAACTTTCTATCCGTTTGTCTTGGGTTATGTCCTTATCTTGGCTACTATAAATAATAATGCAGNGGATATAGAGGTGTGACTATCCCAAGATGTTTCTTTTGTTGACTCTGAACAGACACTCACAAATGGGATTACTACATTGTATAGTAGCTCAATTTTCTGAGGAACTTCTACATTGCATGCTGCTTTCCATTGTGGCTGAACTATTGGTAGAATTTATATTCCCACCAAAAGTGTGCAGGGTTCCCTTTCCTCCGCCTCTCACAACACTTGATGTTCCTTGGGTTTTGTTCTGTTTTAATGATGCCCATCCTATGGGATCCATTTGGTAGCTCCTTGTGGTTTTTATTTGTACCTATTTCATGATCAGAGATGCTTAGGCCTTTTCATATCTATCTGTAGACCATTTCTATATTTTGTTCAGGGAAGAGTTTATATTCTGGGGTTCTTTTGCTTTTTGTTTAGAAAGTCAGGTTACCTGTGGTCAAATTTTGAAGTAACTAGATCANTACTGTTGGTCATCATACCATGGAACAAAAAGCCCATGTACTCCTTTCAAGCATGTCCTTAGAACATGCAATTTCTACGAGGCTTTTGTGTTGTTGTTGTTGTTGTTTTCCACAAGAAGTAAATTTATTTTGGCTCAGTGGAAAAATAATTCTCAGGGGTTGTCCTCAGCAGCAGCATGGGAGCCCTTCTCTGCAAGCGAAGTAGTTGCTGGCGTGCAAGACTAGCTGCACACAGATGGAGTGTAAACCACCAGATCTCACCACAGATGCCGTGTCTTAGAGAATAGGAGCTGTGAGTGGTGACAAATGCTGGAATGCACTGAAGTACCAATTACTAACTATTTAAAGACAANGCCACCTCCAAAATGGAACACAGTTCATGGTGATGACAAAGTTGGTTCTGTTGGAGGAGTCAAGGAACCCCACACTCCCTATGGCAAGCCTTTATAATCTATAATAATCACAAGCTTACTTGGGAATTTCTTGTCTACGGATGAGCTTAAAGTATTAATTAAGTCACTGTATATGTGTATTGGAGTTGTGCATGTCTTGCTTGTAATACATAGTTGTCAAAGGGTCTGAATGAGGAGAATGGAATGCAGATGCCCGAGCTGCCTCCCTGTGAAAAATATGGACTCTGGGGTGCCTCCCTGCTGTCAGCTTAATAGTTTTCCCCTCAAAATTCATGTATTAAAGTCCTGTGTTAGTCACCNTTCATTATTATCATAAAATACCCAGGGCATCTACATAGAAAGGGAAGAAACTTATTTAGCTTGAAGTTAAGGAGGCTCAGAGCACTGAGGCTCTGCTAAGGACTCTCCCTTCCTATCACCCACTGATGCAGTGCAATGTAAAAGCATGAAGCCTCTCTCAGACCCGCCAAACTTGGCTTCTCAAGGTCTCAAGGAACTGCCGCTAAGACCTTACTGCTNAAAGCTCCCACCACCTCCCAGTAGTACCTCCCTGAGGACAAAAACTTTAAAGCATAGTGGGACACAAAGCCACATCTAAACCACAGGGAGTTGTCATCACCAATATCCCAGAGTGAGACCGTGTTGGAAGACAGTGCCTCTAAACGGCAGGCAGCCCACCTCTCACAACTCAAAGTGGGAACATGCTGGTAGATAGAGTCTTGAAAGAGGTGACAGATTCAAATAAGCACATTAGTGTGGAACCTAACCCAATCAAGCTAGTGCAGTCTTCTCAGAAGAGGGTACGTGGACACAAAAGAAACTCCAAGGAGTGCAAACACAATGAAAAACGTGAAGATGCAAAAAGGTGGTTGACTTCAAGGAGACATGGTGACCGCTGCTTGAAATCCAAAAACATGAGCCATCAAGATAGGGGAATCACAAGTTTTGTCATCCCAAGATACATAGAACGTTCCAGACAAGCCTGGCCTGGGTTTGGCTACACAGTGAGNTCCTATCTCAAATTACCCAACAAACAAAAACCCACTTGCAATTCAAGAAGAGGAGATCTCATAATTCAGAAAAAATGAAATTTGCCAACACTTTGATACTGGCTTCCAACCTTCAGAACTATAAGCAAATTCATTTCTGATGTGTAAGCCACTTAGTCTGTGATATTTTGTTACAGCAGTCCAGGAAATGAAAGTGGGCCTTCACAAAAGCTTTTAAAATTAAAATATTCCCTAGTTTCTTTCTTCAGTGTGAGTCATCTGCAAATTTCCCTTTGTATGACCCCAACTTAGTCTGTTTGCATCCTTGATGAAGGAAGGAAATTTTCTTCTGAAACATCAGAGATTCTGCAGCACAGGTCCCTCGTTGCCTCACACTGCATACGGGAGTAAGCAGAAATTACTCCTATATATAAGAGAGACCCTCTCCAGTCCCATGTAGTTTCTCACATTCCCGACTGTTACATCCCTAATCGTTCTACTCCTTCACTTGCTTGCACTATCTGACCTCCCTATACCTGTGAAACAGAGCCTGGGAGATAATCTGCACAGAACCAGGCTGCTGACGTCACAGTGCAGAGACATCGATCAAGCTGCCCAGGGAGACTTGGCAACAGCAGGCCCATTAAAAACATTTCCTCCAAAGCCAGCTGACATTGATTTT
>LZPO01008211.1:79086-98829 GCA_001675575.1 Neotoma lepida | reverse complement strand
TCAAGACAGGGTTTCTCTGTGTAGCTTTGGCTCCTTTCTTGGAACTCACTCGGTAGCCCAGGCTGGCCTCAAACTCACAGAGATCTGCCTGCCTCTGCCTCCCGAGTGCTGGGATTAAAGGCGTGCGCCACCCCTGCCCGACCCAACTGATGTTTTAATCCTAGTATCTGACCAAAATAGACAGACTGTGAGTGTACAGTGCCCACATTGCAGATTATAATAGTTCTCTGGCTTTGGAGATGCTGCAGTATCTACCTAGCCTGCTGACCCTGGGGACAGAGGGTACAAGTAGTGTGGTTATGAGACCACTTTACAGGTGAAGGTGTGANGTTTCAGCTCCCACCATGTACAGAGCTCACTTAGAAGCCAGGTCTTCCAAGTATAAATCCTGGTAATTATGTGTTAAGTGGGTCTCAGGTATAACTGTTGCCTTGGAATTGAAAACATTCCCTCCTAGGGTAAGGAGGGAGGCTCAAGACTAAAGAAGCCAAAGCTCAGGTAGAACTGCCTGCAAAAGCTGTACAAGGAGGTCCAGGGATGCAGAGGAGGTCCAAGGATGCAGAGGAGGTACAGGGATGCAGATGGGGTCCAGGGATGCAGAGGGGTCCAGGGATGCAGAGGAGGTCCAGGGATGCAGAGAGGGTCCAGGGATGCAGAGGAGGTCCAGAGATGCAGAGGAGGTCCAGGGATGCCGAGGGATACAGGGATGCAGATGGGGTCCAGGGATGCAGATGGGATCCAGGGATGTAGAGGGGGTCCAGGGATGTAGAGGAGGTCCAGGGATGCAGAGGAGGTCCAGGGATGCAGTTTTCGGAAGGCTTTTGGGTATGCAGCTAGCTGCCTTTGATCATCCATGCTCCTGTAAGTAACCGCTCACCTATAAGTAATCCTAATAAACTCATTGGCTCACCAATCTAGACTTTCATCGAGTAGTGTCTTTGGTCTGTCATTGGTGTCCTATCTAGGGTGAATAAATGTTTGTTTTATAGTCTCCTCAGGAAAGTCACAGAGCTAGGTCTCAGGGATCCAAAGAGCCTTCTAAGTATCTGCTCCTAATTGGTGTTGTTTGTTTAGAAGACACTTACTTTGTACTGAATGAGCATTTGGCCAACTCTTTTATCACCATAGTGCCTTTACCTGTAATAAGCAGCAAAGACTCAAGTTGAGCCCTCCTAATCTGGAGTGAGGCAAGGATAATTCAGCCAGACTCTTAGGACCTCTAACGTGCCCACCAGTGTCTATTTCAGAGTGATTAAAACAGGAAAGCCAAGGATCAGAGGCAGAGGATGCGGACAAGTCATAGGAAGGCGTGTGGGTTAGAGGTGTGTGGGTTAGTTTTTAACTGCCAATTTGACACACTCTAGCATCACTTGGGAAGAGAACATCAGTTGAATAATTAGCTAGATAAGGTTGGCCTGTGGGCATGGCTGTGGGAGACTTTCTTGTAGATGGATTTCTTAAATGGTCTTATTAAATAAAAAATATGGAGTCAGATATAGGGGTGAAAGCATGACAGAGATTAGAGGAATAGGAACAGCCACATGCTAACCTTACCTCACCAACTCCACAGCTTCCAAAGAGAGCGTTATTTCCTGTCTACCCACACCTATATGCTTTTCTATTCTGTTCTCTCATGGGCTCTCCTAGCCCAGCTACAACACTTCCTCTTCTTGCCCAGCTCTGTCACTTCCTGTCTGTCTGTACAGACCTCCAGACCTCTATGGTTAACTAGTGTTGGAATTTAAGGCATGTGCCACTACACCTGGCTCTGTTCCCAGTGTGGCCTTGAACTCACAGAGATCCAGACAGATCCCTGCCACCTAAGTGATAGGATTAAGGGTATGTGCTACCGTTGCCTACTTCTGTTTTTACTTATAGTGGCTGGATTTTTCCTCTGATCTCCAGGCAAGCTTTATTTATTAAAGCACAAATAAAATATCACCATACTTTCTTGATGGTTAATTAACCTAATCCAAAATGGGTGGCACATTCCCTAGGGTGGGCCGTGACCTGTATAAGAGAGAAGACTTACTCTTTTTTATAACTATAACTTAGATGTCTTTAATTTGAATTTTCCACCACCCCAGCCACTCTATTTCTATATATTTAGTTTGATTATATAAATTAGGTCATACAGAATTTTTCTGCCTAGATAATCTCATCTAGCATAATTCTTCTAGATATCTGTGTCATTGCAAGTGGAAGAATCACCTCTATTAAGTCTGTGTAATATTCCATACATCTGTACACACGCATACACACATACCACCATTTCTTTATTCACTCATATGATGATAAACATTTGGGTTGTCCCATATCTTGTCACTCTCATTTTCTGTAGTTCTCAACACAAAGGTGTGAAGACGTTGACAACTTTAAGAAGTGGGTACATGTATGAGAAGCAGTTCTCAAAAGACTTCCCTTTGTCACATAATCAGGTAGACAACTATTCTGTGATTGTTATAGACAGACCATTCAGACAGCCTGGTTTCCTGAAAAGGGAGAGAAATGTTATGCCCCTCTGATTTTCTACTCAAATAAAACTTCTTACTGCCGATGAAAGCCCAAATCAAACATTAAAAATAACCTAATTGCTAATCACCATATTCTCAAGTGACCCAGAATTAGAGTACAATTTAAAGCAAATACAAGCACATTAGAATGGTTTGCACGGATCCCTCATTTGTCTCTGTCACACACGAAGCCAGGCCCACACCTTCTCCTTGGTTTCAGAGAATCACATCAATTTGCTCACATTGGACCTATCTCTCAAATGCAAACACCTTTTTTAGGTATAGTCAGAAGGTGCCTTTAACAGCCCCACTGGCTGAGAAAGTTCTGAGGATGCGCTAGTCTGTGTTTTGTCTTTTTTTTTTTAATCACATTTGCAAGAAGCATTCTCGGTCCTGAAGAGTGGTGCTCATCGCCTTTCCTTCCCCGCAGAGGTGCACTGAGGCTCCACAGTGTAAGCTTGTCTGTCTCCTGGTGAAGGCCATGCACTCTCTGCAGTTGCCGTCACTCTGACTTTCTATAGATTTCTCCTCTGACTGGATAAAATACTAAGGTAGAAGAGCGGAACAAAGGAAAAGAAAATAAGAAAGAGAAGAGGAAGGAGGGGTGAGGGGAGACAAAAGAAAGCAAAGAGGAGGCCTCACTTACCTGCGTTGAGGTCCAACCTCCTTTTCCTTCGTTTCTTAAAGTTTATTTTTGTTCTTTGACAGTTTTGCCTGTGTGTAATTTTAGCCATCGTTACTCCCATTGTCCTCTCTGAAATCTGACTTCTTCATAAGGGGGCTCTCTCCTACTTTCATGTTTTCTTATCATGTGTGACCACCTGAGTTTATTTAGAGTTTCTTGCATGGCTGTGGGTAGGCGGTTATTTACTGGAACATGGCAGTTTGTCAGCAGCTACACCACTGAAGAAAATGGCACCCCGTCCCCCTGTCAGCTGCTGATAGATGCTCAGAGAGTGGTGTTGTTTTCACTGCCCTGCCTGTGATGAAGTGTTCGCAGGCCCAGTCTCGTGCAGGTAACTGCAGTTCAGTGAGTTCATGAATCCAATGACTGTGCCTTATTCAAAAGATAGCTCTCACAAGATTGATTGTGGTTTGTTTGCTAATATTGATGTTTGAGGCATTGTCCCACTATCTCACAGGCTGGCCTTGAACTCTTCCCTGGCCTCAAAGAAGTCCCCTGCCTCTGCCTCTTGAGTAGCTGGCACTACAGGCCATTACAGCCAGGCTGTGGGACTGCTTCCAGAGCAAGAAGCTCTAAATGTGCTAATGTAGAAGTATTTTGAAAAAGCAATATATAGCTCTGCAAAGAGAGATCCTGGCAAGAAGAGGGACGGAGACCTGAGTGTGCTTTTGTGGTGAGCTCTCTAGACAGCTCCATTGCCTGAACAAAGGAAGCTTCAGAAGAGTAGCTGTGCTGTGACCCCATCCGTGTTAATTTTGAAGCTGTGGCAATCTACAACACAACTAGTGGATTAGTCAACACCATTATGAAGATTTTGGGTGTATTTTGTATAACTTGGAACATTCTTTCTATTTTTAACTTGGAACATTCTTAAGATGTAATGCAAATTTTTTAAAAGCAGAATATTGGTTTCTTGCTCACCGTTCTTGAGTATTTTCCAAAGTTATTAAATGTTTCAAAAATATAATTAATTTCTCTATAATGTAATATCCTTCTGGGTTGTTTTCAGCTTTTCCCACTCATATATAATGTTGACATAAACTTTTTTTAGCCTAATGTTATTTTCAGATTCAGGCTTTTTCCTTTGATAAATGACTTATAATTACTGGGTTAGAAAAGGTGACCTTTTATTATAATTACCGATTCATAGGGTGTAACCCTTGATGTGTTCTGCCAAATTGGTTTCCATAATCCACAAAGATTTATGTGATACTTCAAATTTTGCTAGTATTCTTAGTTATTTTTCAAGTCCTGATTTATTGAACAAACTTTTAAATTCAAAATAAAACATTTATTAATGCCTTCTGGTACTAATGCCCAGCTTCCTTATGGGCTCTAAACACACCGTTACAGGAAGACACAATTCCTACCTTGCTGCTCACTGTGTCACTTCAGCCTGACATTGGAGAAACAGACATTTACAAGTAAATTGCAGTATGATGTGAGCTGTTAGGGTCATGACAGAGTGCCATGGGGAATTCAGCACGCTAACGGCATAATTGTGGTGATGAACCAGATGGGCTAGATAATACACCTTTCGTGGGATCATCTTCTCCCACCTTCCAGTGGTGGTATTAACTTGGGGCAGGTCTGCAGGGGAAGGACAAAGAAGTGAAATTCACTGTGGTGGTCAGTGTTAGCTGTCCATTTGCTATTATCTAGAATCCCCTGGGGACTGTGCCTGCGGGGGATTATCTTTCTCATACTAACTGAGGCGAGAAGACTCAACCACTGTTGGCAGTGTTATTCCCGGGGTGGGATCCCAGACTGTATATATAGAGAAAGGGAGCCCAGCAGAGTACATTCATCTCTCTCTGTTGCCTGAGTCTGATGCAATGTGAGCAGCTGCTTCAAGATGAGCCTCTTTGACTTCCCTGCCATGATGCACTAGAGCTTTGAACTGTGAACCAGAAGGAAACTTTTACCTCTTAAATTGCTTTTGTCAGAATATTTTAACAGAGTGACAGGAAGAGAAACTTAGACATGTACTCTAGTGTATTGTAGAGGTCTGGCACCATTTATGTATTCCTTTCACAGATCCAAAAATAAGCTCCCTTACAGGGATACATACACTCATCCTGAATCTATAACCAGGTTTGCCAACACCTCCACCTCCCTCACTACATAGACTAGCAGATGAGTACCAAGATGCTGAAAGCATTTCCTCCAACCTGGAAATGCAAGGAAAGGTAAAACCTAAGCTGCCACAGATATCAGCCTATACTCTGTTTTTCTTTTCCTTCCCCATTGTGTGTGTGTGTGTGTGTGTGTGTGTGTGTGTGTGCTCGTGTACTTGCTTTTGGGAAAGGTTCTCTCCCTAGCCTGAAGATTNTCACTTAGTCTAGGCCAGCTGACCAATGAGCCTCAGTGATTCCCATATCTGCTTCCCACTGGAATTCCACCATGACTGGCTTTTTTTTTTTTTAACCATGGATTCTGGGATAGAACTCAGGTTCTCCTGCTTGAAAGCAAGCATTTTACCGAGCTATCTTCCCAACCCCCACTCCCATATACATTATATATACACATATATTTATGAAACATATTTCAGGAAATCCTACCCCATTATCTATATGCAGCTGCCAATATTTTATTGTTTTGAACCTGTAAAAATAATTCCATATGGNTCAATATAAAACTCATGATTTAATTCTTCCCATTTCTTCCCAAGACTATCTGAGTGACATATCTAATCAAAACTTTGCTTCACACCAAATGATTTCTGCAATACTTGCCAGAGACACAAATAAAAGAAGAAAAAATGTCATTAGCACAGGCTTGTGCTTGTTTGGNGCCTTGCGGTCAGATCATCAGGAAAATGAAATTAGAATGCAGTATTTCCAGACTTGAAGCGGGAAAGGTTCACTGCTCAGTCAGCAGCAGAGAAAGTTCTACTCCATAGAGCATAAAAATGTAGGAGCCCATGTGGTGAGCTGACCCAGGAACCTTCCAAACCAGCCCATGCCAGGCTACAGTTCTCTTCTGATACTGGCCTGGAGCTGGATTGTTCTTGATGTGTTATGGATCGAATAATGCTTTTACATTTTTATTGTTTAATTTTTGCCTGGTACTTAGGAATAGTGAATACTGATGGAGTACGGTGTGACACTTCAGTACCTGTACACAATGTATAATGACTAGATGGGGGTCATAAGCAGACCGTCATTCAGCATTTATCATTTCCTGAAATTATTAGTGAATAAAACTCTGCAGGCACCAGAGAAAGGGAGGTTGAGTCAGCCTGAATCAGGTAGTTATGAAAATATAGGTTGGTGCTTCAGCAGAGGAAACTAGCAGTCAGAAGTCTCTNAGCCTAGAAAGCTGCCTGCTCTAGAAAAGCGTAGCATTCTCTGCCGTAGTTCATTCAGTGTGAATTGTGTGTGTGTGCACATTGACACATGTGTAAACAGATGTGTCTGGGTACTGGTGCACATGCTAGGGAGTACATCTGGAGGCCAGAGGTCAACACAGGGTGATGTTCCAGTAGCTACAGTAGCTACAGATCCTATGGCTCAGATTCACTTAGGAAGCCCCACCTTCATGAGGGTATTCTCCTTTGGTTGTAGGAGAGAATCAGAAACATGAAACTAGCAATTCTCCTGTTTGGTCCCCTCCCCGTGGTGGGTTCTAAAGCACAGCTCAGTCTCCTGTCGCCTCCTTCTGTAGAGAGCAGATGCCAGCTCCAGCTATCCTCTTGTGAAGTCATCTCAGTCCTATAGGGTTACACCCCTCCTTCCCCANCCCCCACCCCTTCTTCCTGTCTGTGTCTCCCACCCACCCCCTTGTCCTATTTCTAGCAAGTATTGAGAATAAACCTACCTGATCAAAGGAGAGGTTTATCTACAAGGTGTCATGTGGATGTGTTTGAGAGAGCCCAGGATCTTTCTTACTCATGGTGAAAGGGAACGGTTCTGATATTTTCTTCATGATATTGCATAGAACTGTGTTTAAAGTTTAGNAGGTTTTCTTAAAAAACAAACAACAACAAAAACTTTTTTTTTCATTTTGTCTATAGGTGTTTCTCCTGCATATATGTTTATGCAACAAGTGCATGCCTAGGGCATTAGATCTTTGGGACTGGAGTTACAGCTGGTTGTGAGCCACTATGGTGGATGTTGGGAATTGAACCCAGGTCCTCTGGAAGAGCAGCCAGTGCTTGTAAGCACTAAACCATCTCTCCAGTCTTGAATGGGCCATCATCTTTATGAACACTTCTAGCCACTGAATTCCACAATGCAAGTGAGTGCACGTGATTTAGGTGCAAACCAAAACGCTTAGAATAGGATAGATAATAGCCATGACTGCTCCTGAACCTGGCATGCACTCGGGCTAGTCCAGGTTAGCCCACATACAGAGCCATTCCAGTTCCAGGTGGTTTGTGATGTGAAGCACAGTGAGACGTCTGTCTGCCAAAGAAAAAATGCACCAAATAAAAGAGGCAAGGACGGCTGCTTTGGAGAATAGTGCAGTAGGAAACAGGTACATAAACTGAGTGATGCAGGGACAGCTGGGATTTACTGCCAATGGCCCTGTTGAGGGGATGAGATATGGTGGATAGTTTTAATTGTCAACTTGACATGGGCAAGAATCACCTGGAAGAGTCTCAGTGAGGAACTTTCTAGATGAGACTGGCCTGTTGGGGAATTGTTTTGATTGTCTTATGTGGAAAGAGCCAGGCTCTAAGTGGACACCACCATCTCCTGGGTTACGGTATAAGAGAGCAGGGCTAGCTTGCTGAGTACTAAGCATGCATGCCTTTATTTCTCTCTCCCCTTGACTGATGTGACTAACTGCTTCAAGTTCTGCATTGACTTTCCTGCTGTTATGAACTATAACTGGAATTGGNCTCAAATAAACCTTGTCTCCCCTAAATTGCTTTTAGTCAAGGTATTTTATCACCACAGCAGAAATGACAAGAAGACATTGGATTGGAAAATTGCTGAAAAAGANCTTGNTTAGGATCAAGGCTGGGGAGGTTTTGTCAAGCTGGGCTGAGTGTGTGGAGCCTGTTAAAGTTTGGTCAAGGAGAGGGATCCTTGACAAATCTTACCAAATGCAAGACAGCTTTAAATCAGTCATGTCCAAGGACACCCTACAGTTTGCAATCACAAGGACTTATCCTTAGCAGGGTATGGTGNTGCACACATGTAATCTCAGCATTCAGAGGGCTAAAGCAGGAGCTTTGTGATTGTGAGGTCAACCTGGACCACAGAGCAAAACTCCATGGGGGGGTGGGGGGCAAAGGGAAGAGAAGCTAGGGAAATGACCCGGTGGCCAAAGTTCTTGCTGTACAAGCATGAGGAACTGAGTAGGAATCCCAGTACCCATGTTAAAGCCAAGTGTGGTGGTGCACACCTGTAACTGCCAACGCCGAGGAGTGAGGAGATGGGTGGATCCTAGTGAGAACTGTGTCAGAAAATAAGGTGAGAGAAAGAGTAATTGAGGAACATGCCAACATCAACTTCTGGCCTTCACACATGCCTGCACAGGTGAGGGCACCCATAGAGACAGACACACAGACACACAGACACACACACACGCACACACGCACANACGCAGAGAGAGAGAGGAGAGAGAGAGAACAATCTCCAAATTAAACAAATCTACAGGTCTTCCGAAGCTAGGATGTTCTCATTTCTTTTATCCTAGTATATTTTAAACTGTGCTTTGCAAGCATAATTACCCCATTCTGTTTTATTAGGAAACCTGTTTTATCTTCCAATCCTTGTTTTTATTTATGGAAAGCTGGATGATGTTGGTTTTTGAAAACAAAAACTTGAGGGAGTTAATTAATCAAAGGAAGCACAATTGTAATTCAATCAAGAAGGACTTTGTGTGGCCCTTGATTTGCGACTCATTGTTTAGTGGGGTTAAGAGCACANGAGGAAGACACAGGGATTATCTGTATAGTTCACATGTCCATCTATCATCATGGAAACTCTGTGAAGTATCCACTGACCTCTGAACTTCAAGAGCTTTCCTCTGGGAACCATTTTGCCTATGTTAAGCAGCCCCTTACCTACACCTTGTCTACATAAGCTATAACATGGAGGTATTCTATTAGGTGGCATTATTAGAAAGTTTATAGAACTTTCTAAAAAAATTGTGTGTATGTGTGTGTGTGTGTNCATGCACGTATGCACATGGGGGGCTGCTTTCCCACGCAGGCGAGTATAGAAACTAGTGGTTAACGTTAAGGATCCTTTTTAATCACTCTCCAACTTATTTTTTGAGACAGGTTCTCTCACTGAACCTGGAGCTTGCCTTTGAGCTAGGGTGGATGGCCACCAAGTCCCAGGAATCCACCCATGTCTGCTGCCACCCCAGCCCTGGGATTATAGACTTACAGCACTGTGCCCAGCCTTTATGTGAATGTCAGGGGTCCGAACTCAGGTCTTCATGCTTATGCAATGGGCACTTTGTCCGCTGAGCCATCTCTCCAGCTCCTGATTTTTTTCCTGGTATACTGAAGATTGGCCAGGACCTCACCATGCATCTGCTTTACCACTGAGCTACATCCTCAACCTCAAATTCTGAGTTTTAAAGTTTCTCTATTGCACTCTGGATCATGCTATTGTGAAAATGTCCATCTGGAGGTCATTATGAAGGGTTGGATGAGNATGACAGCAAATCAATCTGAAAATAATGAGTTAATGTGGAACTTGTGTCTGAAAAGCTAGATTTTCTGTGGGTTTATTTTTCTTATCTTAAGTTAATTGCATCCAAGGAGATGTGTGGAAGAATGATCACAACACCTCTTCTATTAAGAGTGCATGTGTTTGGCAGGCTACACATGTGTGCTGGAGAATGGTAAAAACAGCCTAAGCTGTGTCAGCAGGAGAATGAGGAGGAAGCACTGAGGGGGTGACATGGTGAAAACCAGTGAGCTGCTGAATCAAAGAGGACTAAGCATTAACAATTTTGAGGGAGAAAAGAGACAAGAAAAATTAATACCATCTACTAGAAGTGTAAAAATACCTAAAACAGTACTACTTCTTTCTAAGGGATATGTGCCACATGTATGTAATTAAAGTTTTTAAATCCTTGGTGTTGATAAACCCCACTCAGGATAGAGGTTACCTCTGAGAACTAGAGGAGATATGTTGAGGAAAGGGCTCCATTTGTCTGTTATAATGCTTCGTTTCTGAAGGCATTCAGAGATGCATCCATACCATACTCTACACTTTATTGTNTGTCTTAAATGTCCTCATGCTAAAGTTGGGATGACTATGGAAAGACATTGCACACATTGGTCTGCTGAACAGAAGCACAGGCTCCATGAAGTGCCACAATTTTGTAGTGACAAAGGCTAANGTTGATTTAAACCCTTGCTACCTGCAGCACAATTATAGTAATGCCAGTCCACAGAGCAGAACAAGCAAAACCTCCCAATGTGTCATTGCTTAAAGAGCTACTGCTCAGGTGTCAGGTTGTTAGATGTGGCATTACTCTTCTTGTTTACCTGAATAATGTGTACTCTTTGGGAAGTGTTTATGAAAACATGAGTAGTTAGACATGACCTTGAGAGTGGATGCCAGATTGATAACTAAGCGCAGATCGAGCTGTGAGGTTCAGGTAGCCCCATGAAAAGAGAAACTCCATGAGTCACAGAAGCCAGCTCAGCAAGAGAGCAGCACTCACTATCCTTGGCTTTAAAGTCTGGTGGGGAACCGACACATGGACCAATAGAATCAAATTGAAGACTCTGACATTAACCCACACACCTATGAACACCTGATTTTTGGCTAAGAAGCCAAAACTGTACAATGGAAAAGAGAAAGCATCTTCAACAAATGGTGCTGGCATAACTGGATGTCAACATGCAGAAGATTGCAAATAGACCCATATCTATCACCATGCACAAAACTCAAGTCCAAGTGGATCAAAGACCTCAATATAAAACCAGTTACACTGAACCTGATAGAAGAGAAAGTAGGAAGGAGTCTTGAATGCATCGGCACAGGAGACCACTTCCTAAATATAACACCAGTAGCACAGACACTGAAAGCAACAATTAATAAATGGGACCTCTTGAAATTGAGATGCTTCTGTAAGGCAAAGGACACAGTCAATAAGACAAAACAACAGCCTATAGAATGGGGAAAGATCTTCTCCAACCCCACATCTGACAGAGGGCTGATCTCCAAAATATATAAAGAACTCAACAAATTAGACATCAAAATAATGAATAATCCAATTAAAAAATGGGCTACAGAGCTAAACAGAGAATTCTCAAAGGAAGAATCTCAAATGGCCAAAAGACATTTAAGGAATTGCTCAACATTCTTAGTCATCAGGGAAATGCAAATCAAAACGACTCTGAGATACCATCTTACACCTGTCAGAGTGGCTAAGATTAAAAAACACTGATGACAGCTTATGTTGGAGAGGATGCTGATCAAGGGGAGCAAGGGGAACATTCCTCAACACTGTTGGTGGGAGTGCAAACTTGTACAACCACTGTGGAAATCAGTATGGCAGTTTCTCAGAAAATTGGGAATCAATCTTCCTCAAGACCTAGCTATACCACTCTTGGGCATATACCCAAGGAACGCTCAATCATACCACAAAGACACATGCTCAACTCAAAGACACATGTTCATAGCAGCATTATTTGTAATAGCCAGAACCTGGAAACAACCTAAATGTCCCTCAACTGAAGAATGGATTAAGAAAATGTGGTACATATACACAATGGAGTACTACTCAGCAGAGAAAAACAATGACATCATGAAATTTGCAGGCAAATGGATGGAACTGGAAAATATCATCCTGAGTGAGGTAACCCAGACTCAGAAGGACAAAGATAGTATGTACTCACTCATAAATAGATACTAGATGTAAAGCCAAGGATAACCAGACTACAACCTACAACTCCAGAGAAGCTAGCTAACAAGGAAGACCCAAAGAGGGACACATAGATGAGATCTCCTTGAGTAAACTGGGGATGAGTGGTGGGCAATGGAGGGTAGGGGGTGGAGGATGAGAACATAAGGGAATGGGATGGTCGAGCTGNAACAGGGATGGAGTGGGAAAGCAGTGAAATAGATACCATGATAGAGGGAGACATCATAGGGATAGAGAGAAACCGGGTGCTTGAGCCACTAGAGCCCTTGTCAGAAAGTCTTTTTAGTGCCTTCCCTGTGTCTTCCTTCAGCACTGTAGTGTTTCAGGTCTTATTTTAAGGTCTTTGGCCCACTTTCAAATTGATTTTTTTTTACAGGGTAAAAGATAGGGATATAGCTTCATTTTTCTGCGTCTGAAGATCCAGTTTCCCAGACATTTGTCAAAGAGACTTTTTTGGTTTTGTTTTTTTCCTATGTAAGTTTTTGACACCTTTGTAAAAAACTAGGTGGCTGTACATGTGTGTTTATTTCTGGGTCCTCTACTCTATCCCACATGTCTGCTTTGGGCCACTGCAACAGTGTTTGTGTCACGGTGGCTCTGTAGTTAGTTTGAGGACAAATGTCTTGCTACCTTCAGCATTGTTCTTTCTCTGAGATTGATTCAGTTATTCAGGTTTCATTTGTGTGTTCCCATATGAATTTTAGTTTTTTTTTTTCTAATTCAGTTAGTAGTGTCATTGGAGTTGCAGTGAGGTTTTTGTTACATCTTTAGATCACTTATGGTAATACTGCTTTTTTCACAGTGGTAAAGTTGTCAAGCCATGGAGGTTGTTCTGTCTAGTGTCTCCTTTAATTTTTGTTTCCCTGGGGTGTTTGTTTTCATCAAAAGGCCAGTGAGATGGCTGTGTGGGTAAAGGTACTTGCTATCAAGCCTGATGACCTCGGTTTGATCCCCAGGACACCCAAGGTAGAAAGAGAGAACCAATTCTAGAAAGTTGTCCTCTGACCTTCACATATGATACCCCCAGCACACACACACACACACACACACACATGACTTTGTAACAAATGAAGCTTTCACACCAGAGGCCTTGCACCTCTTTGGCTAAGTATAGTCCTAAGTTTTTGTTTGATGTTTGTTTANATGAGGCTGTTGTGAATGGGATTTTCTTTTAATATCTTTCGTATCAAGTTTGTTATTGGTATATTGATTTTATATCCTGCTACTTTTCTGTAAGCTGTTAAATCTCAGAATTTTCTGGTAAAGAATTTAGGCTCTTCTAAATATAGGAGGTGTATGATGTATAATATATATACATATAAATATGTGTAAGTGTGAATAAATATACAAAAGACCAAGACAGGATAATGACAGGTGACGAGGAAAGATGGGAGTAGATAAAATGACACACAGGGCATGAAAAAGGAAGAGAGTCGGGAAGCTACAGGGCGGGGAGGGGGAAGGGATATTATGGGTAAGAGGAAGGTGAGGATGGAAAATCGCTAGAACACACTTTGTAAACTAAAGAAGAAATTTAAAAACATAATATAATATAAAAAGAATAAATAAATAAAGAGCATAGTTAAGGCTCTTTAAGATAATCTCAAGATAACAGGAGGCTAGGTTCCTGAATTTCTCTTCAGGATAACATAAAAGAAGAGATAGTCAGAGTGAGAGTGGGTAGACCAATGGCTACAGGTAATCCAGTGAGGGAGTCCAAATCACTGAAGAGACCAAATCCAGGTCATTCTGTGGCCTTTGTTACACCACAGTGCTTTGGACAGTTTGGGAAAGTTGACAGATGACAGTAAGTAAGCCATTGGTGTCAATTTCCTGATTTGGGAGCTGGTCTTCATTGCAAGATTTTATGTATGAAAACCAAAATATTTATGGGGGAAGTGTCTAGTTAACTACTCATACTCAAAAGCCTCGCATACCAAAGAAGATTTGTTCTTCTGGAACTTTTCTGTAAGTATGAAATTGTTTAAAAATAAAACTAAAATTTCAAATGTGAGAGTATTTTATCATCTGTTACACTTACAGAGCCAAAGGACACATGTGGCCTTTTTCTTTATAACCTCTTGGATCAAGACAAATAGGACAGAAATAATGGTCAATACTGGTGTCATCACAGGACTCAGGAGATGAAGGCAGGAGGATCAGGAGTTCAAGGCCAGCCTCAACTACATAGAGTCTGAAGCCATCCTGAGCTACATAAGATTGTTTCAAAACAAAAATAAAGAACAAAAAATAATAGCCAATACTTAATAGGGTTAGAAAGCACAACAAAGGCTAAGTGAGGAGATCTTGACTTAGGTCTTTACTCAGGTNGAGACAGGAGACTGGATTTGGAGGTCAGGCAAGGAGAGAGAAAGCACTTGCTGGGAGTTTAAGGGAGTTTCTGGTTTGAGTCAGCCAAACACACAGGCTTTGGAAACTGGGCAGCCTTGCTGCTGATCTCAGTGTTCAGGTGCCATTATCCAGCCTGTGGAATTATTGCCTGATAAGCCTGGTAACTGGGNCTCTGTTCCTCACTTGTCCCCAATGCCTGCCCAACCTTGGGCTGTTCAACCTGTAAATGAAGAATTGGGGCAAAAACTGATATTGAAGAGTCCCTAAAGCAACTTTAAAGCCTTTTGATTCCTTTTTTGAGAAAGGAAGTGGGACATAAAAATTAATGGGAAATTAAAATTGAAGTTCTTTCCACTTGAGAGCTGTGACTAATGGTAGCTGTAGTCCTCCACCAGGCACACCCCACTTCGCCTCCTTAAAAAGACAGTCATTTTAAATGAACAGAATAAAGGATGCTGTCCTCCTTTTCCAAATCACAAATAACAGTGGGAGCACCCTCTTAAATGGAAGTTTCTATTTTATGACTCTTGAGCATCCCAGTGCATCATTGTAGAAATATCAACATGTCCTGAGTCTAAGCTTATATCACCACAGTGCTGCAGTGTGGGAGCCCCTGCCTGCCCACTTCCTCCTGGCCTCACATGAGTTTATGGCATGGCTGGTGTTTTTTCTTTGACCTTTAATTTGGAAAATGATTTAAATTGGCATATAAATGTTGAGACTTGAGTTGTCTACTAGATGATTCCTCTCTGCAAATGTTTCCTAAGAGTCAGAGAAGAATCTGTGTCCCCTCATGGCAGTGAGGGCTGGGCTCTGAGTGTGTCTAAGTTCAGTAAGTATGCTCTTCAGGTCTCCTATGCCATTGCTAATATTTTGTTTTAAATTTTTATTTTTATTTTGTGTATGAGTATTTTGCTGTATGTCTGTGCACGATGTGCATGCAGTGCCTATGGAGGCCAGAAGAGGGCATCAGATTCCCTGGAAATGGAATTACAGATGGTTATGAGATGCCTTGTGGGTACTAGGAATCAAATCTATATCCTNTGGAAGAGCAGCCATACTCTTAACCACCGAACCATCCCTCCAGCACTATTACTAAAACTTTAAATTTTCCACTTGCCAATGATGGAGCAAGCTGTGTTTAAATCCGTGTTAAGAAGACATATCCAGTAGTTTATCTCAGTAGTGCTTCTTATACTTCTAGTTAGTAGCTGCATACTAGTTGAGGACTTTTATTTTTCCTTGCAGTTTGAAGTGTTATCATTATGTAGTAACTCTTTGTCCTAATAATGGGCTTTTCAAGGACTTTTTATTTATTTGTGTGTGACAGTGTGTACACATATGTGTACAAATGTGCACACATGTGTTTGTTCATGGAGGCCAGAAGAGGGCATCAGATGTGGTTCTATCCCCTTGAGGCAAGATCTGTCCCTAAACCTGAGACTCCCATTTTCTTGGCCAGNCTGAAAGTCACCAAAGCGTGGTGATCTTCCTGTCTCTAACCTCCTAGGGCTGGTGCACCAGCTTGTTACTTGGGTACTGAAATCCAAACTCTGGTCCTCATGATTGTTCAGCAACTGCTCTTAACCCCACCCCACCTCCAGCAAGGATTTTAACTTAAAATCTGGCTTTTACTAATATGGCTACCTCAGATTTCATGTGGTTATAATCTTCCCAGTGTTTTCCTTTAGTCCTTTTTCATTTTTTCAAGCTTTATGTTTTAGGTGTGTCTCTAGCAGTACCTAGCTGGATCTTACTCTGTAGTTGGTAAGTCTAAACTGTCTGCTTTTACTGTGATTGGAGTAATGGATGGAGTTTCAGTCACAAATAGGATAACCCTACAAGGAATATTAGCTTCAACAGGGCATCATACCAACAGCTACATTCAAGAGACTACTTGAGCAAGAAGGATGTGATATTGGAGGAGAAAAGACCCTAAGGTCAAATGTCCAGTGAGGGATGCTTCATGCTACTGCACCACATGCCTGTTTGTACAGAGCTCTTCTGTCTTTACTCCAGCCCTGTTCGTAGACAGCTGCTTGAGATACTAGACCAACAGAGGACAGCTACTATTCATTCCTAATGATTTCTGATGCTTGTTATCCCCAGATGAGTCAAGATGGCAGTGCTAAAGAGTGTGTGACATTCTATGTCTGTGTGACTCTACACCTGATGTGCAGGGATGCCTTACAGTACATAAGTCACTTCCAGGACTTTTTAAAAAAATGTGTATGAATGTTTNATCTATGTGCATATAAAGGGTTTCTTATGGTATGCCTGAAGAATAGCTCATGTGTCCTCTTTATTTTTTTACTTTAATTTCTATGAAATTACATGTTTTTACCACTTACTAGCCTCTTTGTGTCTTTCTACCACAAAACAATTTGTCTAGAGAAGATAATAGATATATTTTAAATAGTGTCAAAAGTAAGGGTGGGGATGTAGCCACATAGTCATGTAGCTGCCTGTGTATTCATACACTTTTACCATTACTGTTCAGGCCAAGGAGAAAGCTTCAGTGCAGAGCAGCTGTGCTATGCTGCTTGGATTTTAGACTTCCAGTATATGAACTATATAATCTCCTTTCATAAGTAGCCTTTCTTGGGTTATTATCATGAGGAAACACCAGCAGGTCCATTATGTGTACAAACACATGGATCAAGGCAAGAATATACCTCATGTGTTTTCTGCTGTGCTTACGGTTTCTGAAAGAGTACTTGGGACACAGTCAACCCACACTCAAGCATTGCTTGTTGACCACTGTTAAATGCTGAGGGTGAGAGACTCTATCTTAGCTTCCTCTCTTTTCCCTCCCAAGTGACAGGGTTGCAGTGTTGTTTGTATAACCACNGATTTTAAAGTGTATTTTCTTGCAGGNGATCTCTCTGTGGGGTTTGTAATCTTTCCTACCTTTCTTGGCAGATCAGCCATGCAGAAGCTAGGAACAGAAGTGTTTGAGGAGGTCTACAATTACCTCAAGAGAGCAAGGCATCAGAATGCCTGTGAAGCTGAGATCCGGGAGCACCTGGAGACAGTGGTTCCTCGGGCCAGCGACTGCTTTGAAGTTGACCAGCTCCTCTACTTTGAGGAGCAGCTGCTCACCACAGAAGGAAAAGTGCCCACTCTGGAGAACCTTCACTTTGAAGCTGCCCCCAAAGAAGCACACACATTTCTGTGAAAATCCATGAGGTTTACACTCTGGACTACATCGCGGGAAACTAGCTCACAACTGGAGCCGCCATCTTTACCTTCGGCTCCTGGTCAGAAGTTAGGATATCTATGGAGATGTCTGTGTCTGTGTACTCAGCTGGCTGCTGTGCTTGGAGTCACAGGTCAGGGTCATAGGTGAAACCTGGCGTCCTGAAAGGCTTGCCTTCATGCCTTCAGCCCTCAGGGTTTCCAGTGGGGTAGAAGTACTCTGATGACACAGGTACTCTGTACTGTGTCCATCCAAGGCATGCTCGGTGCCCAACCACCATGATCTCGAGGAACTATGGCCAACTTGCTTGTGATGGACACAGGACACTGGCCTGCCCATTGACCTACTAATCTCCAGTGATGTTTTTGATCAACATTTTTTTCTTCCTATGACCAACATGCAAACAGTATGTAAATAATGGGCTTGGGATTGAAAAATCCCAAAAGTGACTCCCTTCTGTGATTTATTCCCAAAACCCACTCATAGAGCAATAAAGGCTTTTATTAATAATACATACAGATTTCATCATTATAAGACAAATCACCTATTTTATCTTTTTCGTTTCTTTTTCTTTACTTATATATTTTTATGTATGAGTGCTCTGTCTGCATGTACACTTGCATGCCAGAAGAGGGCGTGGTTGCTGGGAATTGAACTCAGGACCTGTGGAAGAGCAGCCAGTGCTCTTAACTGCTGAGCCATCTCACCAGCTCCTTGTCTTTTTCTTATAACTATACATTGTTAACACATTTTGTAAAGGTAATGTTTGCTTTGTTTTGTTTGCTGTTTGTTACTACTGAAAACATTTAAAAATTTACACATGAATGAGATATTAGTTGGTGTTTTAAAGATTTATTTGTTTTATTATATATATTTGAGTGTTTTGCCTGGATATATGTATGTGTACCATGTGTGTCTTAGTTAAGGTTACTATTGCTGTGATGAAACACCATGACCAAGAATAAGCTGGGGAGGAGAGGGTTCATTTGACTTACGTACACTTTCACATGGTAGTCCATCATTGAAGGAAGCCAGGACAGGAACTCAAACAGGGCAGGAACTTGGAGGCAGGAGCTGATGCAGATGCCATGGAGGATGCTGCTTACTGACTTGCTCGTCTCAGGCTGCGTTCTTATAGAACCCAGGACCACCAGCCCAGGGGTGGCAGCACCCCCAGTGGACTGGACCCCCCACATCAGTCACTAATTAAGAAAATACTCTACAGGTTTGCCTACAACCTGGCCTTATGGAATCATTTTCTCAATTGAGTCTTCCTCCTCTGATGACTCTAGCTTGTGTCAAGTTGACATAAAACTAGCCAGTATGATGTGCAAGCCTGGGGCCTACAGAGGTCAGAAGAGGTGTTGGATCCTAGAGCTAGAGTTATATATGGCTGTGAGCNTTCATGTGGGTGCTGAGAACCGAACCTCTGCAAAAACATCAGGTGCTCTTAACCACTGAGCCCTCTCTCTAGCCCCAACATTTGTGTGTGTGTGTGTGTGTGTGTGTGCGCGCGCACGCGCGCACGCACGCCAATATTATACTTAAGTCACAAAAGCTATTTCCTCAGGCATCAATTATTTCTTTTTTAAATAATATTTTTATTTATTCTTTGAAAATTTCATGCATTTATACAATGTATTTTTATGTCAACTTGACACAAAGTAGGGTCATCTGGGAAGAAGGAATCTTAATCCAGAACTGCCTCCATAGGACTGGCCTGGAGGCAAGTCTGTGGTGCATTTTCTTGACTGGTGATTATTATGGGAAGGCCCAGCCTACTGTGGGCAATGCCACCCCTGGGCAAGTGGTTCTGGGATGTGTAATAAAACAAACTGAGCAATCCAGGAAGAGCAAGCCAGCCCCTGCCACCAAGTGCCTGCCCTGTTTGAGTTCCTCTCCTGACTTCCCTCAGTGACAGACTGTGCTGTGGAACTGTAAGCTGAAATAAACCCATTCCTTCACAAGTTGATTTTGGTTTTATCCTAACTAAAACAACATCCATCCTCCACTACCTTCCTCCAACTGCCCCTTGTGTACCTCACCCCATCACTCTCCCAACTTCATGTCCTCCTGTTTTTTATAATTTTTACTCAGAGGAAAGAAAAGGACAGTTTGTGTGGTGACAAGGAAGAGACCTCACCTCA
>LZPO01008211.1:57619-74290 GCA_001675575.1 Neotoma lepida | reverse complement strand
TTCACATTGGCATATTAATAACAGAGAATATAAACACCTTCAGAGCACGGTAGCTAGCTGGGTAGCTCTACTACACATGTGACTGTAGGCCCCAAAATCTTGAAGGTTGTTACCGTAGTCCATCACCACTGCTGCAACCAAATGCCTTAGACAAGAAGAGCCAACAACCAAGACTTCTTTCTCATAGTTCTGAGGATTGGCGAGTCCAAGATCAAGGGGCAGGCAGGTTTGTCTGGTGAGGGCCCAGGTCCTCGTGTTGTTGACACCTCACACATCAGAAGAGGCCAGGGAACACTCTGGGTCTCTTTTATAAGGTCACAAATCCTACTCATTCTTCCCACACCAACTCCAACCCACATTCTCTGGTTCTATCAAAACCAAGCCCGAGGTGGCGCTCTCAACTCCCTCTTCCTTCAGCTCTCAGCACTCCTTGGTAACCTGATCTTGCCCAACATAGAAAACCTGAGACTCTCAGCTTTGCCAGCCTCCTAACTATGACTTAGGACACCAGCCACACCTTTAGCCACGCCCTGATCCAGGGTCCAACCCTGAGGAAGCTTTCAGCTTCCCGAGGGTCTTCTCCACTGCCTGGCCTAAAAGCCCCAGCCTGATTGGCTGCTGTTCCCCAAGCAAAGCCTGCGCTTGTGTCACATTCTGCTTGGGGACCCTACAGTCATTGGTAGTCTGGGGTGAGACTCTCCTGCCGAACCACGTGAGTGGACGAAAGCAAAGGTCATGGCCAAAGCCCAGAAGGTGGAATTGGCGGAAGCCCTGGCGCTGGAGCCCCCCTGGCGGCATCTTTGTTACGTGATGCTTTATGCGCCCAATCCAAGAGTGCTCTTCAGTGGTCGCATCCCACTACGCTATGCTGTGCTGGTGAGGAATGGCCACTTGCTGTCCTAGCTCTTGTGCCCTTCCTAGGAGCTACCTTTCCATCTCCCAGCTAATCCCCACTACCTCCTCTCTCAGATGTGCATGCGCTTTGACGGGCGACTGGGCTTCCCTGGTGGTTTTGTGGATGATCAAAGCTCCAGCCTAGAGGACGGACTGCATAAGAAACTGTTGAACAGTCTGGGTGAGGGCGTATCCACATTCAGCGTGGAACACACTGACTACCGATACACCCTCAGTGACGCCAAATCCCAAGTGGTGGCCCACTTCTATACCAAGTGTCTGACTCTGGAGCAGCTCCAGCACGTGGAAGCAAAGGCGCCTCTAGCCAAAGACTACGGACAGGAGGTGGGGCCAGCCCGGGACCTCTTACCCCTACCTCCCTTCTCTGTGGTCTCTTTCCAAGGAAAGGCCCTCGGGAAGTCTTGGCCTTCAGATCTTGTGCCCTTCCCAGTGTCCAGGACTAGTCCAAACCCTGAACATCTCCAGGCTGGATAATATTGCCAGTGTGGTCACCTATGAAAGTTTTACACACACACACACACACACACACACACACAGACACGACTGGCCTCTGCAGAGATTTTGCTAGAACACACTCACCCAAGTATCGACAATGGCCAGGCATGACACCACAAATAGTAGTTTGACTTGGGCCGGGGGAGGAGGGGAACGGGTGTATACATGGAAGTGATTCTCCAATTCTGGCAAGTACCAAACTCACGAGGAGAGGTGTAGAAAAAGTGACTACTGAATTCATACTGGCAGTTCCCTAGTGAGAAAGCAACTTCTAGACTTCCCTCCCACAACACTCCTTAGGAAGGCCTGTGAATTTACAGTTGTCTTGAGTTCCCCAGCGAGGCCTATACAGCTGGAATAGAACTGCTGATGTGCAGGACTGTGCCTGCATCTGCCATGCCTGGACTCAGGCCACAGGAAAGTGCTGTGGGAAGGACTGCATGGAGATGGACACTGCATGTCTTGAGGGCCTTTGCCTGTATAGGGCTAGGCCCACTGGGCCTCTCTGAAGTATGAAGCCTTGGGACTTAGTCTGCAGTGGTATCTGTCCTAGAGAGCTTGCTGTAATGAGAACTGTGTCTTGTCCTGTTTTCTCCCCTTCACAGGTCTTGGGCCTGGTGCGCGTGCCCCTGTATATCTTGCGCGATGGTGTAGGAGGCTTGCCTGCCTTCCTAAGGAATTCCTTCATTGGTGCTTCCCGGGAGCAGCTACTTGAAACCCTCCGGTACCTGGGGATTCTGGTTCCTGAAACTTCTCAGTCCTCAATGAAGTAATTGCTTAACAAAAGAAGCTCTTAGGGCTGATTGGACTCTGAGATGAGGGACCTTGGTGCCAGGAGAGCTGGGGAGAACATTTTCCGGGCCTGAGAAATGACTGCTGATACCAGAAATAAAAGGCAGAAATCTCATGCAATGTGTTTGGAACAGAAGACCTTGCCCTATGGCATCAGAAACAAAAGTCCACAGCCATTTGCAGGGGCCTGGCCATTTTGAGTCCCTCCCTATACATGTGCACACAGACCCAGGGAGCCCCAGACATGTGCAATCTGTGACAACACGTGGCCTGGCACGTTCCCCCTCATATCCACTTTAACCAGGAACCAGAATCCCTTCCCCTCCTTGCTAAGTAGGGAAGAGTCCTTCCCTTTCTTGTAAGGCTGTCTTCTAGTATCTGGCTCCATGTTCTCTGGAGGAGCAGAGGCAGGGGATTTCCCCTTGAAAATGGCTTCACCTGAGACTCAGTCAAACCCCTAGGTTCCATAAGGTTGGAGGAGGCCTTAACCAGCTTCATACCCTCCCTTTCTTCCCCCTCAACTGAACATAAAGGGTCAGGAGGTGGAGATGGCTTCTTGGCCTGACCATGGTTGCACCTAAGACCTCTGAGTGTTTTGTCCCCTCTGGAGAATTCAGAAGGAAATTGACCCAGTGGCCTGCCATGCCAAAAAGAGAGAGCCTTCTAGGAAATGATGCTGTGAATAGGGCCTCTGGGCTCTTCAGCTTTCCCTACTGATGCTTGGGACCTGGTCTAGTAAAAAGGCAGACACTCAGCCTTACTGCTAAAGACTCCACAGTGTGGTCAGCAAACTTTTACTGAAGGGCCAGACAATGACTCTTTTAGGCTTTGGGACTCACACATTTTCCCAAATATACTTTTAGCTGACAGAATGTTTTAAAAGACTATATATATTTTCATGTACAGCATGGTTAAAGCTTTTGTGTATTGTGTAATGGCTAAAGTGTGTCAATTAATACTGAAAGACCCCAACTTTCCTAAGGCCTGAAACCCCCATACTCTTTAGGCCTGACACTCCCTCCCTTAGGATCGAGAAGCTAAAGCCAGAGCAGAATTGCTAAATTACTGTTTAATGGAGGTCAAGATTTCTGTTAAGATACACTGTCCAGCCGCTGCTCCACCACAACCGGAGGTTTCTGGCAAAGAGATAATTGCTCAATTGTAGCTAGGACAATTACAGGAGTTCCGGGGAAAGTCACTGTGACCTTGTATAAACCCCCCCAAAGTTCTCCGGCAGAACCTCGATTGCTTGACCACAGGATGTCACAGGATGTCACAAGACATTCAGGTGATAACGATTATTTGGCTCTGGAATGTCCCAACCCTGGTCTCCATGACAATGAGCACCCACCCTATAATTAAGCCAAACTTTGTGGAAAGTCCCTAGACACGAACCAATCAAAGATAGATCTGTATGAAAACTGTAATTCTGTGATTTTTGCCTTTAAAAACTGTGTGTGATTTCAGTTCGGGGCTTCTCTTGCTTGGGAGAGTCAAGAAGGCCCGATTGTACAACCGTTTGTCTTTTTGCCCTGAAATAAAGCCTCTTGCAGTTTGCATCAACTGGACTGGAGTCTGGGATTTTGGGGCCCCTCTTCCCGAGAAGGTAGTACCCTGTTTTTGGGGTCTATCAATACATTACATTAATTCTTGGTATAGTCTTGTTTGTATTATATCTGATTAGTAACCTTTGCCACTATTTTACTTAGTTATTTAAAGTTTCTCCTACAAATTCCCACAGTAATAGTATTGAGGGATGGTACATTTTGTCCTAAAGAGGGATTCATGCAGTTCTCCTGGACCATGAAGAGTTACCACATCGTGAGTTGGTATAAGGTGAAGACACTTCAAGAAGTGTGTGTCTCTTCTTGGCATGATTATNTGCCCCATTGTTTCCTGGCATGTGCTGATGTAGGAGGAGCTGCTCACCCGGGGCTGAGCAGAAATGGGGTGCCATTCCTTCTGGACTTCACAATCTCTAGAACCATGGGTCCAAACAAACTTCGTTAAGTTATCCAGTATTCTGTGTCAACAATAGGAAGTGGACTAAGACAGCCCTGCTTCATCTTGCATGCCATGCATTGTGTTTTATAAGCCCCAGAATTTGAAAGCATTTTAATCATGCTAATCTCTGTTAATCATGTATTGTTTTCCTGACATTTTAGAATCGTGAGGGGGAGGGTTGTTTTTGTTTATTTGTTGTGTTTGTTTGTTTGTTTTTGCTGTGCTTCCTTAAAACAATAGTTTCCCCTGTTCAGCAATTCATAAATCTTCCCATCTTTAGACTTGGTTATGATGTTTTGTCTTTTTGTTTGGATGGGATGGTGTTTTTCTGGTTCTTGGTCTTTCTGGTGATTCAAAGCTGCCAGAGAGTATTCCAGGAGAC
The DNA here is from genome assembly GCA_001675575.1 of Neotoma lepida. NCBI lineage: Eukaryota > Metazoa > Chordata > Mammalia > Rodentia > Cricetidae > Neotoma > Neotoma lepida. The sequence goes on along the minus strand of LZPO01008211.1, from coordinate 69,702 downwards.
CATGGTGGCAAGTTTCAGGCCCCTGATCTGGCCTTGGACATTAACAGTGTGACTTTTTCAAGCTATTCAAGGCCAGCCAAGACTCAAGNGTAAGTAGATTGAAAGCCATTTTCTGATGGTGAAGTGTGCTGGCTAGTTTTATATCAACTTGACATAAGCTAGAGTCATCAGAGAGAAGGGAGCCTCAACTGAGAAATTGCCTCCATAAGATCCAGATGTAAGGCACTTTCTTAATTAGTGGTTGATGGGGGAGGGGCCCAGCCTAGCCTTGTGGTCCTGGGTTCTATAAGAGCAAACCAGTAAGCAGCACCCCTCCATGGCCTCTGCATAAGCTCTTGCCTCCAGCTTCCTGTTCTGTTTCAGTTCCTGTCCTGACTTCTGTCCATGTTGAACAGTGATATAGAAGTATAAGCCAGAAACCCTTTCTTCCCCAAGTTGCTTTGATCATGGTGTTTCATCTCAGCAATGGAAACTCTCACTAGGATATGGGGTAAGTGGTGGGCCAGAGAACTAGCAAAGAATCTGTAGCCAGATATGACTAGAGCAAGATCTAGAAGTAGATAAATTCTAGTATTATTAGACATCAGTAACAAAGGGAAGACTGAGAGGATGCCAGGGTTGCAGCCGTCTTAGAGAAGGGTCAGACGAGGGCAGCAGACCCTTGGACAAATTGTTCTAAAAATAACCCACCAGAGGATGTGCTGCACCTTTGCCCCCAGACCCATACAATTAGGAGCTACACACCAGACATTTCCCACCATAACTTAAAGGATATGATATACCATAACTGGCATAATAAACAAAGTACCAGATATGTCCTGTGGGATGTTTTCTGCTGTTATAGATTGTATACCACAGCTGTCAGAGGGAATGAATTGCCTGCAGATAAAAATGGGATGTTTGACTATCAGAGGAAATGGGTCTGCTGGCAAAATAGATGCAATAACATAGATTGCTAGAGGATATGGCAATTTCCTTGCATCTGCAACTCTCCAATCAGTTCAAACCAAGCGTCTCTAACATAAAGTAAGCACCAATCCTGAGCTTGTAACTATATAGAGTTGGAATTCCCCCAGATCTCCTACCCTAACAATTACAAAAACCCTGCTGGATTGCTACTCAGGGTCTCTCCTGTTCTGCTGCTGAGTCAGATGGACGGAGAGTACCGAGTTAACTCACAACAATAAAAAGACTCTTTGCTTTTGCATTGGATTTGGTTTCTTAGTGATCTTTGGGGGACTCTGAGTACAACAAAGACAATGTTAGAAAACTATGCAGGATCCCTATGGTACAGGACTATGGTAATTTGAATGAGAATGGTTCCCATAGAATCATATATTTAAATGCTTGGTCCCAAGTTAATGGAACTGTTTCAGAAAGATTAGGAGATGTGGCCTTATTGGGGGAGGCATGGTCTTTTTAGAGGAGATGTGTCACTGGGGATGAGCACTGAGGTTTCAAAAGCCCAAACTAGCAGGCCCAGTCTCTCTCTCTCTCTCTCTCTCTCTCTCTCTCTCTCTCTCTCTCTTTCTCTCTCTCTCTCTCCTGCCTGCAGATCAGGATGTAAAGTTCTCACTACTGCTCAGAACCATGCCTGTCTGCTTTCTGCCATGATGATCATGGACTAACCCTCTGAAACTGTGAGCAAAGCCCCCAGTTAAATGCTTCCTTTATAAGAGTTCCCTTGGTCATGGTGTCTCTTCATAGCAATAGAACAGTGACTATGACAAGGACCTCACAGGTCCAGGCAATTTCCTAGTGATGTTTCAAGTCCTTCCTGGTGATATGTGGATATGGAGGGGCTCAAAGAGCAAGGAGACAGAGGAAGTTGCCCCCATAGTTCCTATGGGAGAGGGTGGTGACCTGGACCAGGAAGAGGGCAGTGGAAATGGACAAAATTGTATGTATGGAGGGAGGTCGTGGAGNTGGTATGGGCAGGATCTACTGATCACTGTGGGAATAAACCAGTGAGTAAGGTAGAGGGTTCTCCGATTTTGTNTTTTTAGGCATTCGGGTTATAGATGAAGACTTCTGGGTAAGTCTCATCAACATTGTTGATATAATTGAGTAGCACTGGCTGGATTATTTATTAGTAACTTTTCTGTTGCAGTGATAAAATATCATGACCAAGAGCAAATAACTTATAGAAGGAGGAGTCTATTTGGGCTTCCATAATGTGAGGAAGGCATAGCCACTAGCCACGGGCTGCTGGAGCAGGAAGCTGGCTGGTCACATCTTATCACACAGGAAACCAATGAACTAGATGTGAGACAAGGCATAAACTCTTTAGCCCTTCCTCATGACATATGTCCTCCAGCAAGGCCTTACCTTAAAGGTTCCAGAACCTACCCAAGCAGCACCAGCCCCTGGGGGCCCAACGTTAGAGCCTATAGGGACAAATGGAAACATCCTTATTTCTCTCACTGTTCTGGAAGTTTAAGAACATGGCTCTGATATGTGCTTTGCTTCTGGTGGGTACATTCTTACCTGTAAAGATTCTGTCATGTTCCAAAGTGGCACAAGGCATGTCAGGGGGAGACAAAGGAAGCATGTCAGAGAGATATAGNGAAAGCATGTCAGGGAGAGACAGAGNAAGCATGTCAGGGAGAGATTCTTTTCAGAACAGCACCACTTGACAAAGAGCCCATTAATCTATTAGTCCATGAGTAGATTAATCTCTCCTGATTTAGGAGGACCTCAGAAAGTCCTGCCTGATCCTCCTCCTCTTCCTTCTTTTTCCTCTTCCTTCTCTCTCTCTCTCTCTCTCTCTCTCTCTCTCTCTCTCTCTCTCTCTCTCTCTCCTTTTTTGTTTTTTTGAGACAAGGTCTTACTATGTAGCCCTGGCTGTCCTGAAAGTCTCTATGTACACCAGGCTGGCCTCGAAATCACAGAGATCGGTCTTCCTCTGCCTCAAAACTGCTGGGATAAAACGTGAGTGCCACTGTGCCCAGTCTGATCCTACTTCTTAATACNTCATGTGAGTATTCCTTTCAACATGAATTTTGTTAAAAGCATTCAAAATTGGACTGCACAAAAATTGCATNAAACGTTTGTAAAGTTGGCTGAAATTATTTGCGAGGGTTTGTCCACCGACAGTTTGTGTTCTGGAAACTCAACCCTCACTATGGCAGTTTAGAAATAGTAGGACCTTCAAGAAGTGAAGCTGAGTGGGAATAGTTAGGTCACTGGAAGTATGAAGCAGAGAAAGGCAAGTCAGTTCAAAGGTCATGCACAGGAGAGGTTATAATGATGGACAATAGTCACCAGTTCCACATCAGTAATATGGGGACACAGAGCTTGGCAATTGGAGATCTTGATGACGTGGGCAGTTGAGCATGGAGAGGGCATAGTGGAAGGTGGGTTTGAAAGAGAGGAGTGATTAATTATAGAGAACTAGAAAGATCTTAGAGAGTCCAGGTTCACATGAGGACATGGCATGGCTGGCCAAAGCCATTGCTGTATAGGGGTGAGATTCAGGGATGAGGAGGCAGAAAGAAAGTGAGCAGCCGAGTGGGTAATGAGGCCAGAAACCGGCACATGTTGGAGAGGTGACGTGAACCAGCCAATATCCTCAGTGACCAAGAGGAAGTACAAACCAGTATGGCAGCAGAAGGGCAAAGTGGCCATACCAAGGCATGCCCTCCCAGGGCAGGATCTCTTGAAGGAAGGAGAGTGAGTAGAGCCCTGGAAGGGTAATACAGGGTCATGTAGACGCCAGCAGGGCCCCAGATTTTGACCTTTCAAAAATGGGCTAGATGGTCAGAAGCAGCTCAGGCATCCACGCCTAGAAGGTTCAATTGCTGTGTCTTCTCTTCCAGTGTAACTCAGATCTAGGGGTTACATGCCATCTCTCTCTCTCTCTCTGTGTGTGTGTGTGTGTGTGTGTGTGTGTGTGTGTGTGTGTCCATCCCTCCAGGGCCCCAGCCTGTGCCAACTGCATCTAAGTTGATACTACAGGACCTCTGTCACTTCTGAGACTTCCTTGACACTTCTTGGGCTGCCCCCAGCTCAGGTTATGGTTCTACATGGAACACTGAATCCAGAGCCCATCCTTGGAGGTTGCCCGTGATTTTTTTCCAGCTTCCATGATGATCCATTGTGGTGGGGTTAAACGATGCTCCCCAACCTCCTTGGAAGGTTTTCTTTCCCCTTTTGACTTGTGTCACACTGACTTAGTTTCTGAGCTCTCTGGTACTGGTGAGGGGCAGGTGTCTACAACTCCCCTGCCCTATCTAAGAAGCACCCCTCCCAGGCAGTGGGGTCCTTCACCATCAGCCATCACACACTTCCCTTGCCTGGTCCTGGGTGCCTGCCTACCTGGCAGGAGGGAGAGAGGCAGGCTAGACTGTGCATGTCTCCTCTCACTCACTCCCATCCTGCTGGGGGATGGTCAGCCAGCATGGGAAGCACACAGGACTCCCTGTGTTCCTTTAAGCACAGAGCTCTGGGGAGGGAAGAAGATGGGAGGGCAATCAACCTCCACCCCTGCTCCCTGCAGCAAGGACCTTCAGCTGAGCACTGGACTTCCTTATCTCAAGCTTGGGGTTGTGATTCCTGGGGAGAGGGTTAATGGAGGGAGCCCTTGGCATTTGCTTTGGGCAGATCAGCCAGCACTGTCAGCACAGGCTGCTGCTGTTCCTTCACGGGGAGGAGAGGGGACCTAGTCAACCTTCCCACCCCACCCCCCACACTAACACACATTGATGTCTCTCTCAGCAGAATCAGCAAGAAGTTTCTACTTCTCAATATTGCGTTTTCCCTGTTTGCAGAAATCACTTTCAGACTTCATTTTTGTCCTGAGCCCAAGTCCTTGTCAGTTTCCAGGTTTGAGGCGAAGCCGCTGTTTCCTGGCAGGACCATGTGGGGAAGGAGGGTAATCTACCAGTGAACTTAAGGGCTGAGGAAGGCTACGTGAAACAGACAGCCTAGTGGGAGTGAAGTAGGAAGNGAGGTTTATTGCACAGAAAATATTTAAATCCTGTACCTCAAATATTCTGGTGAACAGAAAAGCCAAAGTGGATAGGAACATTTCTGCCTTGGTAACATTTGCTAAGAGCATCAGAGTTGAGCCATGTAGAAGAGATGCTGGGTGTGGCTCATTTCAGAAGAGGAGAAGAAAGAGTATTTTGTTTAACACAACNGAGGTAGAGAGGTGTTGGCAGTGTAGGGGAAAGGGGGCTGTGCCCCACATGGCCTTCAGGCCACAGAATGCCTACCAAGGAGAAACAGTCCTCTCCCAAGACCTCCAGGTCCCATCTGCTTGGCTTAACCCATATGGCAGTTCCCATTCTCGCAGAAGTGGACATAGTCTGTCAGAGACACCATTGGAGGATGAAAACTACCAACCTGACCCTGCTGGTATGTATGCCTTCCTTCACTTTCAGACTCAGAAACCAGAAGTAGTGAAGGAGCATCAGGGACATGAAAGATAGGAGGCTCCTCCACTACCAGCCCCTGGGCTGGAGGAAACCTACATTCCAGACTCATCCACAAAGTATCGCGTTCACCCTGATCACTGGAGCAGAACCAGGGCCACGCAGACCCAACCTCAGCCCTTCTCCATGGACCACTGGCGAAGATCTTTTCTTTCCCTCAGTGTGGCAAACTCTACATGGGGCTCACCAGGTATAAGCAGGGAATAGAAATGCAAACGGAAAGTTGTAGGCAGGAATTCTGTTCCAAGTCTCACATTCTCCTCCTTCTAGGGCTTCTGAAGGCCCCACCTAATAGATTTACACCATCCAGGCACCCAACAGTAGTTCCAGGGTGTGGGTGGAGACAAATGTTCACTGAACAGGAGAGAATGTGGTGATTATATTATGTCCCCCAAAATATTGTGTACCCTAATAAAACTTATTTGGGGTCAGAGAACAGAACAGCCACTAGATTAAACATAGAGGTTAGGCAGTGGTAGCACATGCCTTTAATCCTAGCATTCCCGAGGCAGAGATCCATCCAGATCTCTGTGAGTTCAAGGCCACACTGGAAACAGCCAGGCATGGTGGCACACACCTTTAATTCCAGTGGCACACACCTTTAATTCCAGCACCTGAGATCTCATGTCTTTGCTTGAGAAAGACACATGCCTTTAATCCCAGAAAGTAGTGGCAGGAAGCAGAAAGGTATATAAGGTGTGGAAACCAGAAGCTAGAGGCCTCTTAAGCTTTCAGGCTTTGAGCAGCAGTTCAGCTGAGATTCATTCGGCAGAGGACTCAGAAGCCTGCAGTCTGAGGAAACAAGATCAGCTGAGGAGTTGGCAAGGTGAGGTTGGCTGTGGCTTGTTCTGTCTCTCTGATCATTCAGAATTTACCTCAATACCTGGCCTGGTGTTTTCAATTAATAAGACCGTTTAAGATTCGCTCAACAAGAGAAGGGCAGCTGAATGATCTCATGTTTGAGAGACAGTGAGTGCACCCCAATCTCTAGAAACTCACTCCTGTGCAACTGCACCACTANGTCTTGATCATGTATGTGGGCCACTGGCACCCACAAAATGTCCAAGGTGGGGGTAGCTGATTANCTGGTTTGTCATTAGTCTCCATCCTGGCATGAAGGGCCAGAGAGGGAATAGCTGCTTGCTCTTAGCTTTCTTGAGAGACTTGGGCTATCCTCTATAATAGACTTGTGCTGGCTAGTTTATGTCAACTTGATACAAGGTAGCATCATCTGAGAGGAGGGGACCTGAAACAAGAAACTTCCTAGTAAGACTGGGCCGTAGGCAAACCTGTAGAGCATTTTCAAATTACTTACTGATGTGGCAGCACCCACTGTGGGCGGTGCCAACCCTGGCCTGGTGGTTATGAATTCTATAAGAAAGCCATGAGGAGCAAGCCAGTAAGCAGCACCCCTCCATGGCCTCTGCATCAGCTCCTGCCTCCAGGTTCCCACCCAATTTGAGGTCCTGCCTTGGTTTTCCTCACGGACTGTGATTCAGGATATGAAAGCCAAATAAACCTTTCCTCCCCAAGTTGTCTTTGGTCACGGTGTTTCATCACAGCAATAGAAACCTTAATGAAGATAGAAATTGGTAGCAGAATTGAGGAACATGGTAAGACCAATGGATTCCATGACTGTGGGCACTGTTGCACTTCTCTGGCTGTGAAGTGAGTTCCTTGGTCAGAAGCATTGCTGTGTGGATTGCCATGACTGTGAATGAGGTGCTCTGTAAGTCCATGGATGGTAGTTTTGGCAGAATCATTATATGCAAGAAAGGCAAAACCATAACNAGAATAAGTACCTATTCCAGTAAGGACAAAGTATTGTCCCTTCTATGAAGGAAGTGGCCCAGTGTAGTCAACGTGCTACCAGGTCAGTGGCTGGCCATCCTGGAGAATGGTGCCCTACCTGGGGTTTGGTNTTGGCCTGTGCTATTGGCATAACTGGCACTCAGCAGCAGCTGTACCCAGGTCAGCCCTGGCAAGTGGAAGTCCCATCTCTGCCACTATAGCCAAACTGGAAACAATCTCGATGTCCCTCCAGGAGTGAGGGCTAGTTCAGTTGCAGTGCTTGCCTTGCAAGCATAAGGGCTTGAGTTCCATTCCTAAAAGTCAGGTGGAAAAGCTGGGCATGGTGGCACATCCCTGTCATCCCAGCCTTGGGGAGATGGAGACAGGTGAGTCCTGGGGGCTACCTGGCAAATCAACTTAGTCTAGTTGGTAAGTCTTAGATCAATGAGAGACTCCGTCTCCAAAGAAAAATGGACAGTGATTAAGGAATAACATCCAAGAATGTTCTCTGGCTTCTTCCTAAGAAGACACACACACACACACACACACACACACACACACACACACACACACACACACGCGCGCGCGCGCGCGCGCATTCTAGGCTCCTACTAGCTCTCTCTGGCAGCACTCCTTTATCCCCTCATATTTGGTTTTGTTTTTTTTAAATCTATAGTTTGCAACACTGGCTTTTCATTAAATCACATGGGGACAATCCAGTGAGGACTGTGTGAGTTGGTCTGACATGTGAAGGCAGGTGGCAGGCGTCAGCCATCTTAGGCCACCTTCATCTTTTAGATTTGGTCTTGGTGCATTATGGGGTGAAACTGGCGCCTCATTTCCCTTCCTGTTCCTTGACCAGGAGGGGGCCTGTCTGCTGAAGGGTTTTGTGAAATGCAAACACTTCATTCAAATGTAAATTGTAACCTTTACCTTCAACTTCAGGAGAAGCCAAAGATTTTTCTACTTTTAACTTTTTACTATAGGAAACATCAAACTATGTTATTAAAAAAAAGGAAAGAAAAGAACACAAAAAGCCCTTAATGGTCCCCAGAAACCCAGCTTCTAAAATTGTATTCACACCCTTAGCCTCTGTCTCCTGGAAAATTATTTTTAGTGTGTGGTTCATACATATTTCAGTGTGTAGCTGTAAAAGGCACGGAATTCTTTAAAAATGTAACCACATTACTATCCTACCTCAAATAATTGTTATTCCTATACATCAAGTACCTGATCCCCATTTATAGACACAGAATGAAATGTTTCTGCAATGAATGAACAAAAGCAACATTCTCACATTTTAACAACAGGCCTTGACCTTCTGGAGTCTGACCCCTAGTGACCCACGATGTCTCACACAGATATGTAGAGCCTAACCCTGCTAACTCAGGGAACTTTGCACGAGTGGTAGTTCTCAAGGAAACTAATTCTGTAAACCCTGTTACTCATGAGGTAATGGGAGCTCCATCTGCCCACTGGGGTATGTTCTAGGCTGGAGGCTGTCCATCCCACTGGGTGAAACTAAGACCACTACCGCAACTTGTGAGCCAAATTGGAAGGAAGCTTCATTAAACACAGGCCAGGATCATCCCTGGGATTCCCAGANTATGATGGTGAATTACACCAGTCAGGGGCTTATAAAGGCAAACCCCACGAGGCTGTATGTACTTCCCACCTTTGTCCAATCAGGGGCAAGCAAACATCTTGNTATACCTCCTGCCTACTCAACTCCTGCCTACCTGTGACCTCCTGTATACATCCTGTGCAGGAGGAACAACCAAGCTTGTTTACAGAAGTAAAATTGCATGGCTTGTTATCTTACATGAACAGCCCCCAGCATTCTAGGAAGTTATCTGGTCCTTGGGCAAGTGGGCCTTCCAGGTTAGAGACATATTTTAAATAGATCTCCTAAGCACAGTAACTTAAACTTAAAACCTAACTTTAGCTATTACAGAGGCCATGAGGACAAGNCTCCTGCCTACCTGTGACCTCCTGTATACATCCTGTGCAGGAGGAACAACCAAGCTTGTTTACAGAAGTAAAATTGCATGGCTTGTTATCTTACAGGAACAGTCCCCAGCATTCTAGGAAGTTATCTGGTCCTTGGGCAAGTGGGCCTTCCAGGTTAGAGACATTTTTAAAATAGATCTCCTAAGCACAGTAACTTAAACTTAAAACCTAACTTTAGCTATCACAGAGGCCATGAGGACAAGGTAGAGTTAACCCCCCCACCCCCAACTGTTCTAAACACAAAACCAGAAAACCTCTTGTTCCCTCTCAGCAGCAGGCTTCCCCTCTGGGCATTCACCTGCTGCTTTTTTACAATGTATTTCAATAAATTCTCACTTTGTCTGTTGGTGTCTTGGTGAATTTTTACCACCCATGTCACCAACCTTCCATGTGACATTTCTCACAGTAGTATTCACATGGTTCTTNTTATTATTTTTTNGTTCAGTTTTGAACCCAAACATGGTCCAAGTCCAGTTGCTTTGTTAAACCCAACCACTNAGGACCAGGGAGTGTCTTGATAAAGGGCCTAGAAATTCTTTTACAGCACACAGAAGCATAACACTAGAGACTTCCCAGTCTCCAGAACAAGGAAAATAAATTTTAGTTGTTCAGTTGTTGAGGAGGGAGTTATTTGGCCTTATCCTCATGGGCCTCCTGCCAAGATCCCAAGTCCCTATNGGCAAAGGGACCTCTCCTTGTCTTGTTGAGTAACAAGTTGCATTAGTTGGTTTTTCTTGAGCCCAGTCACTTGTGCAAGATTCTCTGAGTTGTTAGGAGTTAGGCTCCAGATGTCTGTGTGAGGCCTAGGTCATTGGGGGTCAGGCTCCTAATGATCCCAGTTTGATTGTTAAAACTGGAAATGTTATTTTTGGNANTTTTGTTTCTATAAGTAANAACTGGATGCATGATACATGGATGTTAGCCATAAAGAAGACCAGGTCCTGGAATGGGTTCTCAGAACTTCAACAGCTGGGTTACCAGGTAAGGGTTGGTAATGTGAACTAGGATTAGAANTCAGCATCTTTAAATCGATGCTGGAAAAAGAAAGTTCTNCTTGCATTGAGACTTCACTGAGAGAGGTAGGATCCTGTGACACTAGGAAACTTGGGGACAGCAGATTCTCTAGGCAGGGTACTTGCTGCTCCTTGGTTGGTTGGGGTGTTAGCAGACNGTTACGGCTCCTGCATGGTCCATTCTGGGGCTTAAGTCAAGAATGTCAACATAAGTTTAGGAATAAAGAAAATATTTGCTTGTTGGCCCAAGGCTGTAAGTTGTCTAGCTTCTCTCACCTCTGCCCCTTCCATCCTCAGCCCTTCTTACTAAATTTAGGGCAGCTCATCATTTTCCCCTTTACTGGCTTCAATTGATACGGCTGCTCAATGTCTTTCATCTTAAGATCTGCCTCCGTGTCTGACTCTTCCTTGTATACAATTATGACAGAAACTAGGTCGATTGTCCTGTAAAATTCCCTCGACCAGTCTTCTGCATGTGCCCTCCTGGTTTTTCAAAAGTNAACTTAATTTTACGCAATTTATATTCACAGAAAAATTGGGAGACTAGCACAGGGCATTCTCGTATATGTCATTCAGTTTCCCTATTAATATCTTAATTTAGTATAGTATAGTTCTTAATGANCCAGTTTTANAGCNTTACTATTCACCAAAGTTTTATTCAGATTCCCTTGTCTGTTATCTAATGTCTTCATCTTTGCTCNNGAATTTCAGATTTCATTTGAGTCATATCTTCTGAGGCTCTTCTTTATTCCATAGGCAGTGGAAATTTCCATTTTTATTTTATGATGCTATAGGTTGAATATTTATGCCCTCTACATCTCCCCTTCAGTTCCCATGCTGAAATTCTAACACTGTTTTGGGGTTTGAGGGTGGGGGCCTATGGGAGGGGGGTGGAGTGGAACCTTCATGAGTAGCGTTATTGACAAATGGAATGTTCCCAAGGCCTGCCCTGAGAAGGTTCCCCCCCAGAGTACTGGGGAAGACACTAAGTCCAGCGTGGGGTTATCTGAGGAAAGAGAATGTACGTACGCCATGCTTTTTGTCCGTTTACTTTATTCCTCTATGACAAAATTCTATCTACATAGCTTCAGTACCATTCTGACATTCAGGTCCTCTCTGTACCTGCTTTTTCTGTCTTCTCATAGTCCCAGCTAAGCTCCTATGCTTTCAACCTCATCTTCATCCTCTGTTCCTTCNTCCTCCATCTCTCCTTCCTAGCTCCTTACTCTTGGCTCTGAGAAAACTCTACAAGAGATCTGCNTTACCATCTACAGAATCTCTGTCTTNTCTTCTCTCTGGCCACGGGGCTCTGTCTACTACCTACAGAAAATGCCTTGTCCTTTCTCTCCCTGCCATCCANTTCTCTGCCTGGCCAGGAATCCTGCTCCACCTGGATGTGCAAAAACCTCCTTTATTCTGAGTCNANTGAAGTTACTCTAAGGAGACCCAGGGAGCTCCCCAGAACCTTTGGAGGTTTCAACTACAAGCTGGTNTATGAATCAAGAACTGGGACCTCACTAGACACCAAGTGTCTGTCAGCTCCTTCATCTCAGACTGCCATGTCTCCAGAATTGTGAGAAATAAATTTTAGTTGTCTGTAAGGCCTCCAGTCTAGGCCATTTCGACCCAGCAACTCCAAAGAACTAAGATTAAGCCTTGATAGTTTTGAGGTTTGCCGGTCAACTGTTANGANGTCCCTCTGCTTAGACTGGCTTGGTGCTGTCCTCACAATTTAGAGCAGAGCTCTCTCTTTTGGTGAGGAAGGCCTCAGGCCAAAGAGACATTTTCATCGCATCACATCAGTTACCCTGTGCCATTGTGACACGCCGATGCT
>LZPO01008211.1:27284-43011 GCA_001675575.1 Neotoma lepida | reverse complement strand
TAAGCACAGAGCTCTGGGGAGGGAAGAAGATGGGAGGGCAATCAACCTCCACCCCTGCTCCCTGCAGCAAGGACCTTCAGCTGAGCACTGGACTTCCTTATCTCAAGCTTGGGGTTGTGATTCCTGGGGAGAGGGTTAATGGAGGGAGCCCTTGGCATTTGCTTTGGGCAGATCAGCCAGCACTGTCAGCACAGGCTGCTGCTGTTCCTTCACGGGGAGGAGAGGGGCCCTGGTCACCCCACCCCACCCCCCACACTAACACACATTGATGTCTCTCTCAGCAGAATCAGCAAGAAGTTTCTACTTCTCAATATTGCGTTTTCCCTGTTTGCAGAAATCACTTTCAGACTTCATTTTGTCCTGAGCCCAAGTCCTTGTCAGTTTCCAGGTTTGAGGTGAAGCCGCTGTTTCCTGGCAGGACCATGTGGGGAAGGAGGGTAATCTACCAGAGAACTTGGGCTCCAAGGGAGGCTGCATGAAACAGACGGGGCTAGTGGGAAGGGAGATTTCTCACACAGAAAACATTCTGTACCCCAACACACAAGAGAAACAGAAGATAGAAGGCTGGAAAATGGATAAGAGCAATCCACCTGTGGTGACATTTGCAGGTGATATTAGAGTTGGAGTCATATAGAAGATGCTCGGCAATCACTCACTCCAGAGGAACAAAATCAAGCAGCAGGGTGTTCCATTAAAACCCAGTCACTACCAAAGAGGGTATGGACAAGATAAAGGAAAAGAGTCTACCCCCATCCTTTTAGACCTCAAAATCCCCTCCAAAGAGAAAGCTGTGGCCTTTCTCTCAGTCCCCCAGCTCCCATCTTCCCAGCTGGGTGTGGCAGTCTCTCTGCTATAATGGACACCCTCTGGCAAAAACTCCTATGGTCAGAGGTGAAAACATACACAGGCCCCACACTCATCCTTGCTGTCATTCTAGCAAAGTGACAACAGTGAGCCACCACAGGGAAGGACNTGAAAGGCACAAGGTGGCTCCTCATTAACGTCTTCTAAGCTGGAGGGAGTCTGTGTTCTAGACTCTTCCCCAAAGTTCTTGGCTCTGCCTAAAGTACGCTGGCAAATCCAGGCCCTGAAGACTCCATCTTGGCTTTCTTTCTCTCCTTGGGCATACCCACTGGTTCAATGTTGNTGGATATCTTCACCAGAGTGACAAGCCCTGTGCANCCCTTAAGTGAAACCAAGTAGACCCATAACTATGAATGTCCTGTTTTCTCTCATATGCAGAAATGGGGAGTGGTGGGACCTGGATATAAAAGTAGAGTACTGANGAGACCAAGAAGAGTGGNGGAGAAGAGAGAAGAAGTTGAGGCNCTCNNGAGAGTAACTGCAGGGATGAACATGATCAATGCACATTACATGCATGTGTGGACATGTCATAACCCCTCACTCTGTATACTGTCTATCCCATGGATCAGGGGNTCCAGGCAGGAGTATTATTCCCACCCTCTCAGGCTCCTGAAGGTCACACCTGATAGATTTATGATGTCCTGACACCCAGCAATAGTTCCAGGGTGTGAATGGAGGCAAAGGTCCATTGAACAGGGGGAGAACAGTTGAACAATCTCATGTTTGAGAGCTACAGAGTGGAAGAACTAACTCCAGTCAGCTTAAGGAAATGGGATGTGGCAACATCGGTCTGTTCCATGTTGCAACAAGGAAAGGGCTGTCAATCANAGGGTGAAGAACTGGGTTGATCTTGTCACAGGAACAGCACTTACTCTGGGGATTTGAGGAAAGCATGGAGTTTGGAAGGGGAGGAAGAGGTGAGGCATGCAGGCAACTCCAAGGGAGGGGTTTAAGGAAATTGATCTGTTTAAAAAACAGAAGCTTCACAGAGCTCCAGAAGAACAAAGAAAACCCTCAACCCAGGGGGAAGTTACTCTGGTGCAGACAGGCGAGGGAATGCCCTAGAATACTAGGAAAAAACACAAAACATGGCAAGTGACTGAAGAAAATGGTAGAATTGAGAGCAGACAGTAGAAACTGATAATTTTTGATTGAAGCCTTTATCTAATTATTCTTTATTAATAAAAAATCAAGAGTCAGATATTGGGGTAGGAACTTGAAANATCAGAGAAGCAGGGGGGCAGCCACCAGTGACTTCCTACCTCTCTGTTCCTTCCTCCAAAAGGGCTGAGAGAGGATCTCGGCCTCGCCTTAGTACTTCCTGTCTCCTCTGTCTACAGTCCTCCAAACCTCTATGATTAATTTTGGTCAGCTAGTGGCTAGCTCCGCCCTCTGACTCCAAGCAAGCTTTATTTGTCAGAACACAATCAAAGTATCACACAACAATTGATTATCCTATGAACACAATAACAGACAGGCCATGTGGAAAAGAAACAGTATTTTAGGGGGAAAAAAATCTTTCTAAACACAGAGATCCTGCACCTACAGTTTGGCTGAATAAAAGATGACAGTGGAAAAAAAATCAGATTTCACACCTGTCTACACCAACATCATGTATAAGACTATAAGTGCCTATAAGCTTTCTGGAAAATTCACGAGTTTCTTAGTGTGGTACAGGGAAACTCACAGGAAAGACTTGGTCGATGGGAAAAACCTATGTATAATAAAAGCAATTTACAGCAAGCCTATAGTCAACATCAAATTCAATGGAGAGAAACTCAAAGCAACTCCACTAAAATCATGAATAAGACAAAGCTGCCCACTCTCCATATCTATTCAACACAGTACTTGAAGTAATAGCTAGAGCAACAAGACAACTGAAGGAGATCAAGTGGTACAAATTGGAAAGGAAGAAGGCCAAATATCACTATGTGCAAATGATATGATAGTATACATAAGTGACCTTAAAAATTCTGCCAGGGAACCCCTACCACTGAAAATACTTTCAGAAAAGTGGCTGGATGCAAGGTTAACTAGAAAAAAAATCAGTAGCCCTCCTATATACAAATAACAAACAGACTGAGGAAACAATTAGAGTAACAACACCTTTCACAATAGCACCAAATAATATAAATATCTTGGGGTAACTCTAACAAAGCAAGTGAAAGACTTGTATGATAGAAACTTCAAATCTTGGAAGAAAGACATTTAAGACGATGGGAAGACCTCCCATGTTCATGGATCTATAGAATTAACATAGTAAAAGTGGCCATCTTACCCAAAGCAATCTACAGATTCAAGGCAATCCCCATCAAAATTGCAACATAATTCTTTACAGACTTTGAAAGGACAATTCTCAGCTTCATATGGAAAAACGAAAAAACTCAGGATGGTTAAAACAATCCTGAACAATAAAAGAACTGTTGGAGGTGTCACAATCCCTGATTTCAAGTTGTACTATAGGGGAATAGTAATAAAATCTGCACGGTATTGGCATAAAAAGAGACAGGTTGATCAATGGAATTGAATCCAAGACCCAGACATGGACACCTGATTTTTGATAAAGAAGCCAGAAATACTGAAAAAAAGAGCATCTTCAACAAATGGTGTGGGTGAAACTGGATGTCCGCATGTAGAAGGATGCCAATAGATCCATGGGCTGCCATGGCAACCTGAACATGCCTCTTCAGTAGAACATATTGACTACTCAGAATTTTGTTTTCAAATTTCTTTGGGCCCTAGTAGAGAACAACTTCATGTCCCCAGCATCTCTTACATTGCCCCAAAAGTTGACTTAATGAACACTCAGTCAAATGCTTGCTGAATGTCTCCTTTGTGAGCAGTTTTTGCTTCTCTGGAGGTTAAACAGGGCTCCATAGATGTTAACTGTGAATATTAATTCCCACAAATGTTTTATTTCTGAAGGTATTTTTTTTCACACTGTCATTGAGCTACGATTCCAGTCTCTTCTGTAAGCCTGAGGTGTGTGGCCTTGAGCAACATGCTGGGTCCTCATCTTCTCACCTTCTCTGAATGTATCAAGGATCCTTGTATGCTCTGTCACTTAGAGCAGAACCCACAGATAGTGACTTTTTCTTGTTTCTGTGAGAAGATACCTGACAAGAACAACTGAACATGAAGTTTATGTTAGCTTATGGTTTGTGAAGGGGACACAGCCGTCATGCAGGGAAGGTGTGGTGGTAGGAGTATGATGTGGCTGGTCACATTGTGTCCATAGTCAGGAAGCAGACAATGCACAGACAGGAAGGCTATAAACTCTCGAGACCCACCCTGGTGGTCCACTTCCACCAATGAGTCTCTACCTCCTAAAGATCCCGTGGCTTTCCAANGTGGAAAGCACCATCAGCACCTAGGAACCTAGCCTATGAGAAGACATTTCACATTCAAGCCACAGCAGCCTGGTGTGGGTGTCTACATAGCAGGGAGGGGAGTTTAGAAAAAGGGCAAGGGAGCCCAAAGCCTTGCCTAGGGACTTTAAAACCTACTTGGGCTCTGGCCAACATCTAAATGAAAAGGAAGAGAAGAATTAGACCCAAGCCCAGCTGATCCTCGTGGAAACTCCTAGGGACTGCACCAGAGAGGTAGAAAGAAGAGCACATTATTTTAGCCAGGTGTGTGATGCACACTTTTAATCCCAGAACTCATGAAGCAGAGGCAGGCAGATCTCTCTGAGTTCTAGGCCCACTTGGTCTACATAGTGAGTTCCAGGACAGCTGGGGCTACATAGAGAAACCCTGTCTCAGCAACCACCCTGGTCCCCCAAGAGTAAAGTTGAGTCTTCCTTCCTAGAGGTGCTTCCCTAGCCAGGCCCCCGACCTGGTCCACTGGATTAACCCTTTATGGGAGACAAGGGCTCATCTTCACCTAGAGGTAGAATCCATCCTTTGCAATTACTGGAGCAAGGAAAGCGAGAGAGTGTGAGAGAGAAGAAGAGCAAAAAGAGAGGGAGGAAGAAGGGGAGAAGGAGGAGGAAAGACCTTTAGATATGTCCTAGGAGGCACAGTGACGTCCTTGATTCCATTAGCACTTAGATGACTATGATCACAATAATGCTACAGAACAGCCTGAAGCCTCAGCATAAGCATGGGTTTAGCTCACACGTCTGCATCCCTGAAGTCCACTTGTGCTGAACCATTCAGGACAGGGTCTCCCCTTCACTGCTACCTCCACTACTCTGGTTGGCCCACCAGCTTCAAGTATTCTGTCTCTACCACCCATCTTTCAATAGAAAATATAGACAGATATAGAATGCTATATCTGTCCTCATGTGCGATCTGGGATCTGAACTCAGGTCCTCACTCCTGTTTGCTAAGTGTTTTGCTCTCTGAGCCATCTCCCTAGGCCCTCTTCTGCTCTTTTAAAATGACAAACAAGAAAGAGAAATTGGCCTCTCAAGGGTAGCCCAGTACAGGCTTAATTTCTACTAATCCATCTGTTATCTTCTAGGTGTTAAAGTATGATGCTTGATGATTGTCCCTGATGTCGGGTCACTCCGGCAGGTGTCAGACTTCATTACTTTCAGGGCTGTTACTGCCTAACTGCCATGGCCTCCTCCTCTTCCTCCCCCCCCTCCTCTCCCTCCTCCCCCTCCTTCTCTTGTTCCTCTCACTCTCCCATTCTCTCATTCTCTCCTACGTTCCTTGCTCCTGGCAGCCAAAATTCCCTGAAATTCCTTAGTTCAAATATCCAGGTTAAGTTGCAAATTCAGGAGTTTCATTCTACTTCAAATGTGGAGGGAAAACCATTTTTTGCTTAAGTGAGGCCATCTCCCTTTACTTTGCATGCCACAACAGAATGCTGTGGGCCTCCCTCCTCTCGGGAAATGTAGACAGGCAGATATCATTTGGAACTGCAAATACTTTTCTATTTGCTGATGGACATGTATTATTTATAAAAACACAAGACTCAATTTCAACCTCTTATTAAGTTCATACCTGAGAATCTCAGAGGTACACGGGATTGAGTTATTCTGTCAGGCTCATTGAGTCAATTGTTGTCTCATTGGCATCGAGCATTGTACAAGTACAGCTCCAAGTCAAAGCTGGTTCATCTTATGGTGTCCTTTGTGCTGCCGTGATTGGATTGTCTTTGGGCCACTCACGAAGGTGGGAGGAAGGCCCTGGGCAGATTGACTGGGGATTAAGTAACCTGAGTCAATGTACCAGTAATTAATTCCCAACTAATTAACAATTACCACATAACACTATCTAACAAACTCACCATCTCAGCAGTGTGTACTGAAGTTCCCCCAAAGAAGCATCATCTACATTAACATTTACAAGGCTGATTGATGAATTAGAAATTCAGTGATTGTGAGCAGTTGGAATGTGGCAGGTCCAGAGCCTATTTACAATTTATCTTCTGCTGTCTTCACTTTTTTAATAGCACTTATTGCCCGCTTCTATTTGGGACCTAACATCTTGGTGAGTACCAGGTAAATCCTTCTGGNTTGTATACAGACACCTCAATTCCACCTACACAAAGGCTAAGAATGTCATCAAATAGATTACAGGGCCTATANTAGAGGCTCTCCCCTGCTGTAGCTGAGGCACCCACTATTGTATTTGAAAGGTGTTTTGGCTTATGACTTTTCTTTATTCTGTTGCTATGAAACTATTACCTGGCCACTCATATATGCTTCCAGAATAAACTGTCTCTTACTCTGAGGTGGAAGTGATGTTTTTATGTATCAACAGCAGTGTACAGCATAAATATGCATGTCAGTCCTGCGTCTGCAGCCTGCACCCACCTGGGTTCTGGGCTGGATTGTTCCGAGTACTTCTCACGGTTGTTTTTCCATGAGGAAGGCACAAAAACTACAACATTCAACAGTAACAGTGCCATGAGATTGTCTCTGAATTAAACATGATTATTTCTTGTCAGTTGAGGTGTAAAAGGCACAAAATAAAACATGTATTGTTCTGTCTGATTTCAAACAATTCCCCGGAATTAAAGGATTTATTTGAAATCACTGTCCTCCTTGGCAGTCGCTTCCCCCAGCCTGTATTTAATAAGAGAAACCCAGGTTCCACACCACGGTAACTGATCACANGGCTANCAGCATGTCCATTGCTGTTTAAAATGCTTGGGCTGAGATGTAAAAGACAAATGGCCTTATCTCTGTCAACCCTGCTGGCCTTGCTCAGTGCCAGAGAACAGCATCCAAGCCTCCACATGCAGATCTCAAACAGTCAACTGAAAAACTTGATTAGGCTATTTTCCAAGGATGTTTTGAAGCGTTTATTTGCTTAAGTGACTATAAAATTAGTAATGTGGTTAGGATCAAATTAATGCTCTAGTGTGGTCTTTGAATTTATCTCATAGGCTGCACTAGGTTGGGACATTTTTACATTGATTTGTGACATCCTTAAAACCAGCCAGTCATCAAGACTCTTACAACAAAGAAAGAGCCTTGCCTCTTCCTGGGGACCTGTAGGCATGTTTATGAACGCATTTACTTTAGAGTCCAATGACATTGTAAGTGCGTGTTTGTATATATGTGTGTGTTTGTGCATGTATGTGTGTGAGCATGTCTATGTATCAGTGTGCATATGTGTATATATGTGCGTGCATGAATGTGTGTACATGTACATATGTATGTGTGTGTGTATACGTGTATGCACGTGTGTGTATATATATGGATGTGTATGTCTATGCATGTATATTGTGCATGTGTGTACATCTGTATGTCTGGCCATGCTTACCATATGTGCTCACTATGAAGAGACAATTAAATGTCTACTATGTACAAGATAGTTAATTATGTAAATAATTATATTTTAATATTTAATAATTTATAAATAAGAACATTTTATAATATGTATATTTTATAATTTTCCCCATTTACTCTATTTTATTCCAATTTCTCATTTTCTTGTTTGTATATAATTCAATATGTATAATACTGTGTTTGTTAAATATTATACACCTTAATTTCCAGTTATTAATCTAAAGCCATATTCATATTCATATGCCTGTATGGGAATGAATTCTAATATATATATATTTTCTCCTATACATTATCTATCATCTATATAGCTACCTACCTATTTACCTATATATGATCTATCTATCATCTATCTATCTATCATCTATCTATCTATCATCTATCTATCATCTATCTATTTATCTATCTATCTATCTATCTATCTATCTATCTATCTATCTATCTGTCTTCATTCTGTCATATTATCATCCTAACAAGACAAATACATTGGCTTGGTTTTATTTTACTTCTCTCTCTTCATCTACCTTATTGGTATTTTTTGGACAGTAGACCTTACCACAACATCTGAGTTGCTACTAGCTCCTTTATTTCTTGACACACCCTTTTGGATTTTATTTTCATTTTTATTTTTANCAGTCTCTGTCTGGGTGGCAAATATGGGCACCCGTTTATCTAAGGAAATTTTTATTGCACTCTCACACTTAAAAGATATTTTAATCAGCTATAAAAAAATCTAGATGCAAAGTACTTCTCTGTATAATTAAGAGTCTGTTGAATACAGTATTGCTCTTAGGACATCTGGTTTCATTCTGATTGTTATTCTTAGTGGAATTTCTTTCCAACTCTTGAAAGTATTTATACTCTGTCTTTATTATATTATTATTACATTATATTATTATTATTATATTAAGTATTATTATACTCTGTCTAATACCTGATATTATTCAATCTCACCACAATTCTTTGCTTTTTCTATTTTCTTTTCCCTCCCCTTTCTTTCTGGTGATGGAATCCAGGACTTTGTGTGTGCTAGGCAACTCTCTACCACTGCCTTGTATCTTATTCTTTTTTTTTGAGACAGGGCCTCATGTAGCCTAGACTGTCCTCAAACTCATCATAACCTTTAAATTCCTAATCCTCCTGCTTTTGCCTCTCAAGTTCTGGGATTACAGGTGTGTAGCACTATGCATGNCTCTTTTTATTTTGAGAAATTGCCCTGGTAGGCTTTGAACTTGTCATTCTCCTATATCAGCCTCCCAAGGACCAGACCCAACCTCATGTACTGTCTATTGTGTTTTGTCTGCACGACTGCTTCACGAGTTCCAATCACCACTTGCTCTGTTGAAAAAGCTTTTCTTCCCAAGGAAAGAATGTTCCTGTGTTACCCCACCCTGTCTGGAGTAATCTCTACACTACGTGGTTGTCCCTGGAGTTGGAGTAGGGAAGAGTGAATGGATGGATGACAAGTGTCAGCCAGACAGCCCTGTCTTATCATCACCTTCACCCCACAGGGCGTTTGCAGGTCTCTGACCACCTTTATCCCCTGTGTTGATGCTATTCGCATCTATAAGTTACTTGTCTGTCACTCACATGCAGAAGTGAGACAAGGAAGATCTCTTCTGGCTCACTGGTTTAGAAGATGTCATCCCTGGTTGCTCGGCCCCACACATTTGAATACAGTGTAATGATGATCGGAGCCTGTGGTAGAAGAGCTCTTTACTTCATGGCTGGTCAGGAAGCAGAAGGCCGAGGAACGAAGAAGGCACTGGACTAGACTGCGTCCCCTTTCCCCATTTGTTTTATCTGGGCCCCCAGATCCTGGGATAGTACTGCCCACAATAAGGTAGGTTTTCTTCCCTCAGTTAGTTCTCTGGAATCACCTTCAAAGACACCCAGAGATGTATGTCTCCATCTCCTAGGTNACCTTNCATGCACTCAAGTTGACAATGAAGATTTGCTGTCGCATTCCAATGAATCCATTCAAAGCCAGGCAGCCAAGAGGTAAGGGTGGCATTTCAGGACCTTCCTCAACCTGTCCTTTTTGTATACTCTGCCTTCCAGTTGTCTTCTTGGAGACACCACTCTCCCTGCTCTAGACAGACTTCTNTCTCCCCAGGGGGTTCTTACACTTTAACATGTGACTGGTAATGTTTTAGATACATGCTGTGTCTGTTCCTATAGCTTTTCTAGGGTAGATCTCGGGAAGGGGGCAAGCAGTCCATGGTAGTCCACCACTTGATAGAGACAGGAAGAGGCTCAAACCTCTCTCTTTTCCCCCCCTCTGTGTGTGTGTGTATGTGTGTGTGTGTGTGTGTGTGTGTGTGTGTGTGTGTGTGTGTAGGCCAGAGATCAATGTCAAATGTCACCCTTATTTATTCTCAACTTTATATTTTAGAACATGGTCTGTCACTGATTTGTCTAGAATGGCTTACCAGTGAACTCCAGAGATCTACCTATCCCTCACTCCCATCCAGTGCTGGCAATATAAGTACATACCTAGGCACCAGGCTTTTTATGTGAGTGCTGGGGATCAAACTCAGGTACACATGCTTTCAGGCACTTTAGCAACTGAGCCATCTTCCCCGGGCCCCCAAGAAAAGTACTTTTTGTTTCTTTAAGACAGAGTCTCACTATGTAGCCCAGGTTGACTTCAAAACTCCTGATTTTCCTGCTTCAGCTTCCTAAGTATTGAAATTACAGTCATGAACTACCACACATGGTTGTAACCACTTCCTTATGCTTCCCAGAACAGAGGATCAGTACACCTCTGCACTCACCTCTCTCCAAGACGAGGGAGGACCACACACAAGGAAACCTGGTCTGGGACCAGGAATATTGTTTGAAGAATTATACACGCACACATATATATGTATATGTATATAATGTTACATAGCCCTTTATTTTTTCCTCAAATTAAGCCAAATCAAAATCTTCTTTGGGATGACTCAGATGCCNTGAGGAGGATTTAATAATAGCTCTTAATGATTCGTTTGAATCTCTTATTTTGAAGTTGTTCACCTTTGAAGATTGTCAGTGTGAAACTTTGGCTCCCAGGAAGTATGGGTGAAGATCTGTGCAGCGACTGCTTGGTGAGGTNGTTCTAGTTGTAGTTAACAACCGTGTTTCTCTACACCCTGCCAAAGCAGTTGGGGATTACAAAACCACTTTAGAATACAACAATAAACAGATGAGTAGCTAAAAGACTTTAATCAAACTTCTTGAAATAAAGGACTGTTTTGTTCCCTTTTCTGAACCTGGTGTCTACCAACCTTATGAACGAGCTGTTGAACTAACTGCTTGGGTGGGTCAGAGGTTANAATTTGCAGGGATGCATTGTTACCCAGAAAGCTCAGAGACTCTAAGTGCATGTAGTATCCATATTTCAGTCTGATGNCAAACCCTTTCCTACATCCTCCATGACAGACCGAGAGTGTTCTCAACCTGCCTGCTTGAGGGCGGCTGTGTGCCTCAGTCAAGCTCCTTCTCTGTGTGTGCCTTGGTTTCCTCCTGTGTTCAATGAGTTTGTTTAACTAGATCTCCTGAAATCCCCTCCTGCTGTGGAATTCTTTAGCATCTATAAGTACACAAAANCTTCCCTACTTTATGAGTTATCAGTTAATAGCATTTTATTGATCTTAATGACTACTGTATTCCCCAAATTTCAAACATAGCAGAAAGATGAAATTGAAGACTGACTGTTTATATACTCACCTCCTCAGTGGTACCTCTGCTGTACTCCTGTGTGCCCTGCCACCTTTCTGTCCATCCCTCCATCCCTTCNCCCCTTCTTCATCCAATGGTATTTTGATATATTTCAAAGTAAGTCACAGATACCAATGATGCAATTAGAGAATTGCTTCAGCATGGGGGACCTGGAGTTTAATGATGGCTTAGTGCTTCATTTGTTTTTAAAGT
The DNA here is from genome assembly GCA_001675575.1 of Neotoma lepida. Lineage (NCBI taxonomy): Eukaryota > Metazoa > Chordata > Mammalia > Rodentia > Cricetidae > Neotoma > Neotoma lepida. The sequence continues at coordinate 31,484 of LZPO01008211.1, read as the reverse complement.
AAAGCTATGTAATAGAAATATACTAATCCTATGTGACAGCTGCATACCCTGGTACAAGCTAAACCCCAATCAAGATCAAGAATGTTGCAATCACCTCAGAACATTTCCTTATGCCCCTCTCTAGTCAATTCCAACTTCTCCCAGCTACCCCATTGCTAAAGATGAATTTGGATACTNGAAAACCACACAAATACAAAAATAGCATATGCTCTCTTTATGACTGGCTTTCACTCAGCNTGCTTCTGGTTAAGGAAGCTAGAACTGCATGTTTCTCAGTCACCTCAGGATGAGAAGTAAACTCACATTCTCTTTCTCTTTCTCTCTCTCCCCCCTTTCTCTCTCTCCCTAGTACCATAGGCACATATTAGGCAAGCACACCACTACTAAAATCCATCCCACAGTCCCAGTTTCATTTTTAGGATAGCCATGATGTGGAAAATGTTGANAGACTTTACTTCCTGATCCTTCATTTCAAATCCTGCCAATCACAGAGATGCTCAGACAATGTGGAATTTCATAGATCTCAGCAGCTAGAGTTCAATATTCTGTTTCACAGATAGGAAAGCCAGAATCTGGAGAGCTCAGCTAACTCTTTGTAGTGAGTCTTTCTCTGTCCTGGCAGCTCCCAAATAATGACACAAGGACTTATTATTACTTATAAAAGCTCTGCCAATAGCTTAGACTTGTTTCTAACTAGCTCTTATAACTTAAATTAACCCATTTCTATTAANTTACTTTCTGACTCACGGTTTTATTATCTCATTTCCATAGTGCCCATCCCGCTTGAGCTGTGTCTCCTGGTGTCTCCCCTTCTTCTTCCCAGCTTTCTCTGTGCCTAGAAATCCTGCCTAGCTATTGGCCATTCAGCTTTTTATTAAACCAATCAGAGTGACACATCTTCACAGTGTAAAAAATTATTATTCCACAACAACACTTAAGTGGTGTCCGGTGAGAATGCAGGTCTACTTAACATTGTTATGTTAATTCCTTGCTCTCCTCTGCCTTCCCTTGGTTTGAATAATGTTGTTTGTATACTAACATGCACATATGTTATGTGCACATATGTATTTATACATAAATATGTATAAGTATGGGCTGGAGAGGTGAATCAGTGGTTAAGAGTGAGACTGTTCTTGAAGAGGACCCAAGTTCAATTCCCAACATCCACACTGGGTGCCTCACAACTCCCTGTAACTTCAGCTTCAGGGAGATCTAATGCCTCTGGCCTCCAAGGACATCAGTATCTTGGTGCACATACATATCTACATACAAACCCAATCATATAAACATACTTAAAATTTTAAAACATGTATAGATATGTATATAAACATATATGTTCAGCTTTATTATTATTATTATTTTTTTTGCTGTCCAGCACATGAAGTCCTTTACATTTGGGGAGAACTTTCAACTTATGGCCACCTTCCCTGCAGAAGCTGAAAGTGCTAGGTAGAGATGACTTTCTTTTCCAGACTCCCTTGCAGCTAGGTCACTAAAATGATCAAGGCTCTCCCACTCTGACAGACAGGTTTTATCCCAGAAGAGAAATAATTCCTCCCATATAACACATATAGCATCAGTGGCTTCCTCACCAGAATTAGTAATGAGTTGTCAGTTGGCGTCTCCTTCAAGGCTGATACCATTTTTGTAAGCTTATCAGTATCTAATTCCATAGCCAGAATCTTGTCTTACTCCTGACTCAACCCCCCTTGGCAAGTACAACTAATAATATTTATATTTCCTACTTTTACTGAACATGCTAGGAATTCCATGCTAGGAATTTTGCTACATAATTTACATCTGGNAATTCATATCCCTGTGAGATAGGTTTCACATACTCACTCTTCAGGTCATAGAATTGCAGCCCAGTGAGGAAACGAAATCTGAGCTGGAGGAATGTGCTCCAAAATAAGTAAAAAAGTAGTAAGGACAGGATTTGAACCAGGCTGTCAGGANATAAGTCTAAATGTTTTCTAAAATGTATAGATTATTTGTATTTTATGTGCATGAATGCTTTGTTTCCATGTATGTCTGTGTGCCATACGTATGCAGTGCCTGTGGAGGCCAGCAGAGGGAGGCAGATCTCTGGAATGAGTTAAAAATGGTGTGTGCTACCATGTGAATGCTGGGAACCAAACTCAGGTCCTCTGGAAGAGCAGCCAGTGCTCTTAACCACTGAGCCATCTCTCCAGCTCCCTAAGTCTAAACTCTTAAATGTTATAAAGAATGCGTTATAAAGAATGCTTTTCTCCAGTTCCTTTCCTGATACACAATTAACTGTAGACATATTCAAACACTACAGAAAAGTAGAAGAAAGAATCCAAATAACTTTTGTCTATTGCTTTTAGAAGACTATAGTGTATAGCTATGCCCCTACTTAGTTTCAAGTTAATTCAAATTAAATGAGTTAATGATTCACTGTTTTGTTCACTCAGACCATATTTCAAGTACTCAGAAACTACTTGTGCAACCTGGCTACTGTTTTGCACAGCACAGGAAGAATATTTCTATCATTGTAGAACATTCTAGCAGGCAGTCTGCTGGCTTTTATCATAACACCATGGATATGNATAAATACATACATGTATTTTTGTATACATGGAACAATATTTTACATGTTACATGTAAGACTCTTTATTATCTTTTATCTGCAGTGTATTTTTTTCATTTTGACCCTTTTTCTCTCTTGTCTCTGATAAACCAACTGTGTCAGACTCCTATTCACAGTCCAGAAATAGAAACAGAATGAAAAATAGAATCAAATTCTGAAGAAGGGCACCAAGAGGAATGACAGAAAGTGCTGGCCTCTCATTGAGAGAATTCAAATGGTGAGGGCTTGGAGAAATGGCTCAGAGAGCACTTGTTGCTTTTGCAGAGGACCTGACTTGGGTTTCCAGAACCCTATCATGTGACTCACAAAGGCTCATAACTCCAGGGAATCTGACACACTCTTCTGGCCTCCACGGGCACTTACACATGCATTGCACACACACACACACACACACACACACACACACACACACATACACACACACCAAAATAAATAAATCAAATATCAGTTTGGATACCTTGGTAGTATTCACCCAGAACTTATTCTAGAACAAGATCCAGTCAGACCAATGTCCACAATCCAGCACTCTCATCTTTGCACAAGACAACCTTTGGAAATTTTACCAAGTGTAATAGTGAAATGTAATGAGTTTTGTGGCAAAGTATTGGGATTTATCCCAAGGAGATGAAGGTATAGAAGGTGGTACNATTTAGGGGATTTGTTGAGAATTTATTTCTATGAATCTCTAACAAACTAATCCTGTTATGNNTTTTACTTCATATGAAAGATGCTTTGCAACACTGAAGTTAATAAAAATCAATTCCTTAATGAATAATGAGTAAAGATACAATAACAAATCTAATTGTTCCGTTGAATATGAACGTGAAATTTTTGGCAAAATTGTTGACATTTGTAGAAGCTAAAGCTCAAAACAATGACTATATTGTTTCAATGCCAAGACCAGATGAGGCTAATTCTAAAATGTTTCTTTTGTTGGGGGATAACATTTGTTTAGATTTTCAACTTTATCTTATTAGTATGATTTACATATAATTTTACATGCNGTAATAGAAACATCATCATCTACAATTCTTTTCTGACCCCAGTTAGCCTTATTTTCATTTCATAACTATTACTGATTCTTTCACAATGAGAGGAGGGCAGGGTGTTAAAAAAAACTGTAGAAAAGACTCAAATGTGTTTCTTGTTTTTAAAGTAACTTTTACCACTTTATTTTTATTTATTTTTACTNGTGCGTGTGTGATACATGTATATGATGTGTGTGTAAATGTGATCAAACATGTGCCTTGGCATGCATGTGGACATCAGAGGACAACTTTCAGGATGTGGCTCTTGCCTTCCTTCTTGTTGGAGGTAGAGGTCTTTCCTGTGTCTGCACTGTGCCTCGTATAGCAGGCCAGCTGGTGCCATGTGGGCTTCTTGAACAGTCTCTGCCTCTGCCTCTCACCTCCCTGTATGACAGCCAGGGTTATTAAATGTGCCCCAGGAAGTGAAGCCAAGTGGTCAGGTTTGCAAGACAAGCATCCACTCACTGGGCCATCTCTCCAAACAGCAACTCCTCCTCTACCCCTCCTCCTTCTCATATCCCCCTCCTCTCCTTCCTCATATCCCTTTCCTCCTCCTCCCCT